>CAUYRT010007174.1:0-15219 GCA_963574885.1 Lepilemur ruficaudatus
CTTGCTCTGGACCAGTGACCATCTTCTCCCCCCTTCACAAAAAAGTTTAATTCAACGTTCATTTTCTGGGCACTGACTGGGGACATAGCTATTCCCTCTCACTCTCCTGCAGCCAGGAACACTCTCGTCCCAGACACTGCATGACACCCTCCTTTACTTCACTCAGGTTGCTCCTAAAATGTCATCTCCACATAGAAGCCACCTCTAGACCCCTAATCCAAATGAGAACCAACGTCACTTTTCTAGGGCAGATGCTTTAGTTTTCTTGCTTTAGTTTTCTTCATGCTCTTGTCACTGTCTGACAAATTACACACTGTGTTGGTTTATCCATTTCCTCTTGTCTTCACTAAAACATAAAATCCAGGAGAAAAGGAACTTTGGGGTTGGTTCTCTGCCCTATCTCCAGTGCTTAGAACAGCCCTGGCAAAGAATACGTTCTTTTTTTTTTTTTTTATTTTTTTTATTTTTTATTTTTTTTGAGACAGAGTCTCACTCTGTTTCCCAGGCTAGAGTGAGTGCCATGGCGCCAGTCTAGCTCACAGCAACCTCAAACTCCTGGGCTCAAGCAATCCTTCTGCCTCAGCCTCCCGAGTAGCTGGGACTACAGGCATGTGCCACCATGCCCGGCTCATTTTGTCTGTATATATCTTTAGTTGACCAATTAATTTCTTTCTATTTATAGTAGAGACGGGGTCTCACTCTTGCTCAGGCTGGTTTTGAACTCCTGACCTTGAGCGATCCGCCCGCCTCGGCCTCCCAGAGTGCTAGGATTACAGGCGTGAGCCACCGCGCCCGGCCGTTCTTAATAAATACCTGTGGAATCAGTAACTGACTCTGGGCCAAGGCTGTGGAGCTGGGCCGATGAACCAACAGGGACCATGGGGGACCATGTTGGTGACACTCTTGACAATTGTGCTCACCCAAGTACAAACCAAGTGTCCCAGAAGTACAGAGGAGGCAGAGACCAATTCTGACTGTGGACTGGGGAGGAGGAGGCCTCTGAGTGATCCCTGAAGGCTGGGTAGAACTTCAAAGGTGCTGTGTCATGAGAGAGAGAATCCCATGTGGAGTGAGTGGCAAAGGCAAAGTCAAGGGCGAAGCTGCCCGGGCAGGGAAGGTGGGTGTGGTTTTGGGTTCAGTGTTGACTGGCACGTGAGAAGGAAGCCAGGGTAAGTTGCAGAGGGCTTTTGAATGCCAGGCTAAGTTTGGAGTTTATAAGTCTGACAGTGTTTTAAGAAGATCTATCTGTATCTGTATCTATATCTACCTATACACACATATTATATATATTTAAATTTCTATTGCAATTTTATTTATTTATTTTTTTAGACACAAGGTCTTGCTCTGTCACCCAGGGTAGAGTACAGCGGTGGCATCATAGCTCACTGCAGCCTTAAACTCCTGGGCTTAAGAGATCCTCCTGCCTCAGACTCCAAAGTAGCTGGGACTACAGGTGCGTGCCACCACCCCCAGCTAATTTTATTTTTTATGTTTTGTAGAGACAGGGTCTCACTATGTTGCCCAGGATGGGCTTGAACTCCTGGCTTCAAATGATCCTACCCCTCGGCCTCCCAAACTGCTGAGGATGCAGGCGTGAGCCACGGTGCCTGGCCTATCCATATAAACATAAATTTTTGAATTTATGTTCTAATGCGCTCCCTTAATTCAGTTTGGGTATAAAAGGTTTTGCAATGAAAATCTCTCTCCCACTCCTAGTCCCCCGTACTCCCCACAGAAATTTGCCCTCCCCCAGAAGTAACCACCTATTGTGTTTCGTCCTGCTCCAGCAGATTCACGTTCACAGTTCACAGCGAGGCCGTTAGGCTGCCTGAGCTCCGGTGAGCGTGGCTTCAGGCCTCTGCCCCACCCACAGGAAGCGGGCCTCCCTCGCCGCCGCCAGGTAGCCCTTCCACGCTTCCTGCCCGGAAGTCCTGCGCGCCCCACCCGCTGACAGGTGAATTTGCCCGGGTCCGCCCACTTCCGTCCCGTGAGCCAATCGAGGGCGTTATGCAAATAGAGCCCAATTCCCCGCCCCCCAACAGCCAATGGTTGCGGAGGCGCCACAGGTGGGCCAGGTTACAGTTCTGAGCGAGCTGGGGGAGTCCGCGATGCTTCTGCTGTGGCCGAAAGAACTTCGGCGCTGCGACAGCTGGAGGAACGAGGCGGCCTTGGAGACTGCTGAAGGGAGGCCGACGGCGCTGGAATCGCGGAGGCCGAGGCGTGAAGGATTGCGGGAGGCCATTTGGCCCGACCACCGGCTGACCCTTTCCCTCCCGCCTCACGATTCCTGCCAGGTGCAGGTGCTCTCGTAGTCTTTGGGGAGCACGGAGAACTCACCACCTGCACACATAGCCCAGCCGATGTCGGAAAAGGGCGCGGCTTCATCAGGAGGAGGAGAGCCAAGGTCTGGCTACTGGGTGTGGGGTTCCAGTTCTGCCTCTAACACTTGTTAATTATGTGATTTTGGGCAATCTGTGTCACCATTCCAAGCTTCAGTTTCCTCATCCGTAAAATGCGAATAATAACACTACCCTCCTAGCTCCGACGCAGGGATTGAGGGGCTACTCAAAAGGGATTCTCATCTTTGCAAGCTGCTGTGCTTAGTGATTAAGAGTATCACTTTGGGATTGGACAGATCTGGATTCGAATCCTGGTTTTCCCGGTTATTTGTGGCCCAACCTTAGGCAAATTACTTTACCCTCTGAGTCTCACGTTATTCAACTCTGAAGAATTCCACGGACTGTTGCTAGGATTAAACAAGTTCAGGTTTATAAGGCATTTGGCACGGGGCCAGGCCACGTGCAGTGACTAGAACCATGGGACCTCCGGGAACCCAGTTTCATCAAGTCTTCTGCATACAACGACGGCTGCCCTGCCTGCCTCAGAGGATTGCCATGAGTCTTAAATGACTTGTGACACGACAGATGTCTATAAACAGAAAAACATCATACCAACATTAATGAATGATACGGTCAGGCAGCCAGCACACTGAAAAAGCTGACCTTGGCCCTGGCTCTGCCTTTTATTTGCTATGTGACCTTGGACAGTTATTTCACCTGTTGCGGGGTCACTTTTCTCTCCTGTAATATACCAATGCCTTTATATGGCCATTGCAGGCATTGGTGTGGTGGTGTATGGAAAGCACATACTGAATGTACAGCATACAACAGGCTTTAATAAATGGTGCCTATTATTACCAGAAAATTTTTCTTTAAGTTGCCCTGAATTCTGTTTCCTTGTAATTCCTATACATTTGGTGTTAAGATTCTACTTCAAATCACATTTATTTTTTTATTTTTTATTTTTATTTAATTATTTTTCTAAATAATAGAGACGGGGTCTCACTCTTGCTCAGGCTGGTCTCGAACTCCTGAGCTCAAGCAATCCTCCTGCCTCGGCCTCCCAGAGTGCTAGGATTATAGGTGTGAGCCACCGTGCCCGGCCCTTAGTTAACATATTCTCTGTGAAGCTACAACAGCAGAGATGAACAGCTGAGACAGAAACGAATGGCCCACAAAGCCTAAATATTTACTCTCTGGCTTTAAAGAAAAAGTTTGCCAACCCCTGGTGGAGATGATCTCTGGCAAGGTACATAAGAAACTTGTAAGAAATAGTTAACTCTTAGAAGTAAACAGATGCTGGGGGGGGAAAAAAAGAAATAGTTAACTCTGAGAGGGGAACTGAGGGGTTGGGGGTATAGTGAAGACAAGAGTCACTTGTCACTGTGCATCCTTCTGTATCAGTTGAATTTTTATTATGGGAATGTATTATTTCTTAGAGACAGAAAATTTTAATTTAAAATATAGATATAAATTTTATAAAATATAAAATTCAAAATTAATTTTTAACCTCATGGGTTGAGAGTTTGCCTGGGGTAACAAGAAGCCCAAATGCAAAGTATAAACTGTTGTCCACACATGCTGGAGTTTATCATGGAAACCCAGAGTCATGTTTTCTTCTAAGGTCAATGGGGAAATTTTCCAAATCCCAACAAGGGTCACCTCTGAGTGAAGTGACCGTTCATAAACATTCTCATAGCCACTCTGAAGTCATGATCTCTGGAAGGAAATGACCTCGATTTACAAGCCGTCGGGATAGACTTTCCTCAGCATCACAGGTATGCAGGGACTCGGGGTGAGTCACTCCTCCCCATTGGGCTCATCCTCCAACCTTAGTAAGGATGAACACCTCATTAAGGAGCAATACCTCTCCCCTCACCCTAAGGCCTTATATGGGTATTGGCTATCCCTGGGCCACCCTGCCAATCCACTCCCAGACTGCCCCAACTGTTCTAGGATGCCTCTGGCCTTGGACAGCCTTCCTGTTCTTGTTCCCCTGGAGCCCACAGTGTCTACACGGGAGACTCCCATTCACCTGGAGAAAGGAGAGAAGGAAGGACACCAAGGCGCCAGCCTGCGTCCTCTCCTGTGCCCACGTCACGTCTCTGCTGTGTGTAGCACTGCCTTGTAGTATAGGGTTCGCTGCACAAATTATTCGTCAAGGCAGGGGAAAGAGAGATGTTTGGGGCAGGGGATTTTAACTACTCTATCCTGGAAGTGGCACATTCACTTTCACTCTCATCTCACTGGCTGGACCTAGCCACGGACCACCGAAGCAAAAGGGTACAGGGTGGTGCTGGGCATGAGTGGAATATTCGGTGACTATTGTTGTGTCAGCCACAATCTTTCTGCTCAGCCTTTTGGCCAACATTCACTGACTCCGGAATCAAAGAACATTACCGTGGGAGGGACCTCGGGAGTCATCTCATCCAGTGAATTACAGAAGTAAAAACACATCGGAATCTTCTGGGATCGTTGTTAACAATGCAGCGTCCTTGTTCCCACCCTAGACCTACTAAATCAGAACATCTAGGATGGCACCAGGGAATTGACATTTTCAAAAGCTCACCAGGCTATTCTAGCAGCAGCCAGGTTTGGGACCCACTGATGGAGTCAAACACCCTATTACACATGAGGAAACCACGGCTCAGACAGGGACAGTGACTTCCTTAAGGCCACACAGAGAGTGAAAGATAAAGCTTGGGTCAGAGTCCAGGATTCCTGACCAGGGCTCTTAACGCCTGTAGTCATCACCCGCTACCTCTGCCTGCCCGTGCCATACATAGGGCATGTCGATTGTCCTTTGGGGAGCTGCCAGCCTCCCATTCTCAGTTCCCCGTGGGTCGGGTAAGGCCAACCCCATTTCCCAAGTCTGGAGGGCGAGACTCAGACCTAACCAGTCAGGATCCCAGGAGTATGTTCCTGGATGGTCTTGAGATCAAGGTGGGACGTAGCCCAGGATGTTTGCTCGGACACTTGAGAGAAAGAAGCTCTCTTCCCACCGCGGTTGCTAACTGGTTGATATGAGCCTGGAGCAGCCGGTGGTCATCTTTGCCATCATGTAGGGAAAACCTGCCTGAAAATAAACCCTGCACAGAGGAAAGCAGGGCTGAGACAGAGAGGAGTCCTGACAGCATCATCCGATTCCTGCACCCAGCTCTGCCTGGGCTTTTCCCTATGTCAGTCAAGAGAATCCCTTTCAGTTCCTGATGTTGGGGCTCTGCCCTCCCAACAGCAAACAGCTAGGGACAGGACGTCGGGGCCCAGAAGCATCACTGGTGAGATGACGAGTGTCCACTGAGGGGCTCTGAAGTTGTGTGAAGTGTGAATGCTGGCCCTGTCCCCCATGAGCGAGGGACACAGGCAGCAAGGGGTCATCTAGAGCAGCACCTCAGACATCGTGTCTCTCTGCATCTCCTCCCTGGGAGGTAAGCAGGGGAGGCATACTCATCTCAGAATGATGAGAAACCCAGACTCAGAGAGGTGAGGTCACTTTCCCAAGGTCACACAGAAGTGGCAGAGCTGAGACTTTAAGGGCTGTTAAGTCTCCGCCAGGAGCCTTGGTGCTTTTCTTGCCACTTCTCACAAGGCTCCGCTCTGCCTGGAATTACAGCCGATGTCTGTGCGTGCCCACTGTGTGCCGGGCACTGTCGTAAGCCCTTCCCGTGTTCTGCTCACGTGTCCTGTACAAGAAGACACTGGGTGGGTGTGATGACCATTACCCCGTCGTACAGTTGAGCAAATAAGGCACAGGGGGTGGCGGGAGCTGGGAAGCTTAGGCAAAGCCACCAGGCCAGGCAGGATCAAGGCCACATTGGAGCCCGGGGACTCAGGCTCGCTCACACTCCTGCAACATCACATCAAGGCAGGTGGGAGCCCTGCGCTCCTCCGTGCCTAGACGCGTGCGGCTGATGGGAAACCAGTCCCTGTGTGTGTCACTTATGATGGGTGGTGGGCAGGAGCTCCTCCAGGGAGTCCTCGCTGAACATCAGCCCACAAAGCACCACGGGGCTTCTGCTAAGAGGCAGGAAGGGTGGGGTCGATCATGGTCTCCAGCTTCTGAGTATGCACCCAAAAGAACTGAAAGCAGGGACGTGAACAGATGTTAGCACACTCATGTTTATAGCAGCATTATTCACAATAGCTCAAAGGTAGAAGCACCCCAGGTGTACGTTGGCAGATGAACAGATAAACAAAATGTGGCACATCCATGCAATGAAATATTATTCAGCCTTAGAAAGAAGGAAATTCTGACACACGCTGCAACATGGATGAACCTTGAGGACGTTATGCTAAGTGAAATCAGCCAGTCACAGAAGGACAGAGACTGTACGATTCCACATATTTGAAGCCCTTAGAGCAGGCAAATTCATAGAGACAGAAAGGAAAATGCTGGTTTCCAGGGGTTGGGGGGAGGGGATTTATTTCATGGACACAGAATTTCAGTTTTGCGAGCTGAAAAAATTTCTGGAGGTAGATGGTGGTGATGGTTGCACAACCATGTGAATGTGCTTAATGCCACAAAACATTTAAACAGCTAAAGATGATTAAGATAGCACATTTTACACTATGTGCATTTTACTACGATTAAAAAATAAATAAATAATGTTTTAAAATAAAAAGTGGTCTTTGGGGACTACCTCCTCTCAATCCTGTCTCTGCCACTCACAAGCTGTGTGACTTTGGGCAAGTTGCTTTCCTTCTCTGTGCCTCATTCCCTCACATACGAAATGAAGGTAAGAATAGCATGGGCCTCAACAGAATTGTGGTGAGGTTGAAACGACTTCATACTAATCAAGTGCTCAGCACAGTGCGTGGAACAAAGTCAGCACTCAGTAAAGTTGGCAACTGTGATTTTCACACGAGTCACTCTGGAGCAAGACTGGATGGCAGAGGCAACATGACCCTTTCTTCCCTGGGTTCCCAGTCTCTTTCCTTGAGTTCCACTAACCTTGAGTCCAGCACTGGCTGGACTGTCCATGCTTCAAGCCTCAGGGTGGACTGGTAGAAAAGACAAGAGAGTCATGGTCAGCCTGGGATTTCAACCCAGCCCCTCCATGTGACGCTGTGTGACTTTGGGCCAGTTGGCTTACCTCTCTGTGCCAGAGTTTCCTCATCTTTGAAATGGGTAAACTACTGCCCGTCTCACATGTGGAAGTGAGGATTAGGAGGAAGAATGGAGGTGAAAGGGCACCCACTCATACTTGTCCCAATCTTCTTCTTCCATCCAGCTGTGGCCGGGGGCCTGGGCAGTGTGTTTGTTCCCTTCCCAAGCTCTTGCTGGTTTGTGAAGGACCAGAGAAATGTTGTCTCCAAGGATCGCTGCTTCAGTGCATGTGACCAGGATGAAAGTCGTTAAGAAAAGGCCACCCACTCACCAGTGTTTGTGGAAGACCCTTTGCCCTCCTTCCAGGGCCCCAGCTGGGGGTCAGGGAGATGCCCAGAGCCATAAATAAGGAGTGAGCAAAAATAAAACCAAAAAAGTGTTTACTCTGAGATGAAAGTGCATTGCTAAATGCTAACCGCAAGGACTTGTGTACAGAAACCACATGTCTGGGGATGTTCTGGAATGTCACAAACTGCAATGGCAAGAAGAAGCAGGAGGCAGGACAGGGAATCTGCCCCGTGGGACCCCTCTCTGGTGCCCTGGCACTGTCAAGCCGGTGAATCCCTGATCTCTTACACCCAACCCCAGCCTGAGCCACCCCCGAAACCCCCACCCCGAAACACCTCCCAATGTTCCACAGTGCTTGGGCCCAGCCCACGTGCCATTCTCCTCCATGGGGCCCCTCTGCCCATTTTCCCTGAGTTCACCTCTGTCGTGGCAATTCTACGGTGCATTGCGATTATCTGTGTATCTGCTGTCTCTCCTACTGAGCTGCAAGTACTTAAGGTAAAGTATGTGTCTGCTTAGGGATGTGCATTTTGATGCCAAGCTGTCAGGGTTTGAATCCCAGCTTCCCAGCTGTTTGATCTTGGGTAAAATCATTAATCTCCTCTGCCTCAGAGTCTCTGTCTGTCTCCATCTCTCTGTAAAATGGGAACTGTAATAACAGTCTCTGCCTTACAGGGATCCTGCCAGTCGCTGAGTGTGTCTGTTCCAGCTGTGCATTCTGGAACTGGGGAAATAGCCACAGGATGGTTTCAAAGATCCACTTAGCCCTGAAACCTAAGCTACAACTTCATGGGTCACCTGATCTCCATAAGCCCCTACTCTGATTGGTGGACCACAGGGACATTTTGGGTCTTCTGGAATTGGCATCAGTTCAGTGCCAGAAAAGTCTGGTTGTTTCCTTTCCCCAATGCACAGTCACCCTGGTACATGGCTGGAGGTCCCTTTGGGGAAGATTGGGAAAAAGATTAACTATAAATTTTGGGCAATCTACAAGTTAGAGTTTGCAGTGAACTATGATAATGCCACTAAACTCCAGCCTGGGTGACAGAGGGAGACCCTGTCTCTTACAAAAAAAATTGGGGCAATGTAGCAGGATCCTCCTTAAGGGGAACCAAGTCCTCTTCATTCAAGGAGTTCTGAGCCTGTAAACTGGCTCAAGTCTGGGAATTTCTCAGAAGCTGCGACTCTGTTTTGGTGCTTCAAGTTACGCTCTGTTCATTCCACCTAGAATTCTTCCACTGATTCTTACAGATCAGGTAAGAATTTAGCAGACTGCCTGTCTATTTCTTTCCTGAGGACACCGTAATCCACTAGCCAATGTTACACATTTCTGTGAGTTAGACTGGATTTAAGTGGGCTGACATATTTATAAAGCACAAGAACAGTGCCTGCCACACTCTGTACTCCACAGAAGTGCTTCTGTCATGATTATTCCTCTTTGTGTTCCTGACAGCAAGTGGACACTCCATAAATGATTACAAAGTGAGCAAATGGCCGGGTCCATGATCTGGGTGCAGGGGGGTTCTCCTCTTGAGACATGAGCTGTGTTCACCCTGTGATGCAGACAAAACTGCACTCTGGGGCATCCAGCACGGGCCTGTCTACATGGGAACAAGGGGACTTCTGGGAGAGAACTCACCGGAAGGTAAAAGAGTCCAAACATAGAAGGTTGGTTGGAGACCACTGGGCCAAGGCCAGAAGGAGCTTTGAGATTTGCGAACACAGAGCACGGCGGCCTGGGTGTGACCCTCTGAATACCTCCACTAGGCTCTGTGATTGGTTTGTGCATGAGGTTCATTGTTTTTATTTAGCTTGCAAGGCCCTCCAGGTGCACAGAGTTGAACTTTCAGGGCATAGCAAACGATCTTTGGTAGTTTATGCAAGATCCCTTCCTTATTTACTCCGAGTTTTCCTTCTTCGCGGATCCCCACTCCTATTCACTGTCTCCCCGAATGTCTGAATCTTGTTCATTTTCTTTTAAGGATTTCTTGCATATGTTTTCATTTTCAAAAACTAAACCTCAGCGGGGCACAGTGGCTCATGCCTGTAGTCGCAGCACTTTGGGAGGCTGAGGTGGTAGCATCGCCTGAGCCCAGGAGTTCAAGGTCGCAGTGATGGCCACTGCACGGCAGCCTGGGTGACAGGAGCTGTCTCTGAAAAAACACAAAAACAAAGACTAAAGCTCCCTCCATTTGCTACCTTGAGACCCAGCCATTCTCGTTGCCGTAAATTCCTCTAATCTGTTGTGTCTTGCTGGTGACCCCACTGCTCCGGCGTGGATCTGCCCCTAACAATGCTGCCATCAACGTCCCCACCCGTGTTCCCTCATGGACTTTCACGAGACCGTCTCTGGGATGATTACCCAGGCGTGGGATTTCTGGGTCACAAGACTTGATTTTGCCAAGTGCTGCCTGGTTGCTTTCCAGAACGGCTGCGCCAATTCGCATGCCCACAGCTGTGCCCCGCCGCCACCACGTTGTCACTACACTTAGGGAGCACTGACCTTTCTGATTTGTGATGGGCGTGAAGTTGTGTCTCACTCTCTTAATAACGGTTAGCTTAGTGTCTGCCTTCCCTGCCGGACTGTGAATCCGCGAGGGCAGCAGCCCACACCAAAGGCGCAGCTGTGCGTCGCGTCCTGCCCGTGCCTCCCACACGGCGGGGGCCTCAGCCCACCTTCCGGCCATTCAGCCTTCGCGTGGGTGAATGAATCGGGCCTCGGAGCAGCCTCCTGAGCTCGAGTTGGACTCCTGGGGAGGTGAGATGCTGTCATGAGTGAGCAAAACCGGGAAGAGCTGTTTCTCTGGCGTCTCCGGAAGCCACTGGCGGAGGGACATTTCTCCAGGGACTCCCAGAAGCAGCTGCGAGAACATGACGGAGGGGACATTCCCATAGAGCCAAAGAAAAGCCTTTTGGTTGCAGAGACTGGTTCCTCCAGAACCAGTGTTCTGTGTTCTAGAAAACGTAGGCTCTGCTGAGATCGGGGAAGATCTGACAGACGCCCAGACAGACGGAACACAAAGGGGAAAAGCTGCTGTCAGGTGATTGAACAAACAAGACAGACAGACCGCAGGGATCTTTCTCACATGCTTTTTTTTTTTTTTTTTTTTTTTGAGGCAGAGTCTCACTCTGTTGCCTGGGCTAGAGTGCCGTGGCGTCAGCCTAGCTCACAGCAACCTCCAACTCCTGGGCTCAAGCAATCCTCCTGCCTCAGCCTCCCGAGTAGCTGGGACTACAGGCATGCGCCACCATGCCCGGCTAATTTTTCTATATATTTTTAGTTGTCCAGCTAATTTCTTTCTATTTTTAGTAGAGACGGGGTCTCGCTCTTGCTCGGCTGGTCTTGAACTCCTGAGCTCAAACGATCCGCCTGCCTTGGCCTCCCATTGTGCTAGGATTACAGGCGTGAGCCATCGCTCCTGGCCTATTTCTTTTTTTAAATTTAGGATAAAACAGAAGCCACAGACCTCTGAACTCTTCTAACCAAAGTTTCCCGGTGGGGCTTATACAGAACCACCGACTGTCAAGGGTCTGGGAGATACTTTTCTGCTGAAGCCTCGGTTTCCTGGCAAACCCCTTGCCGTCTCTCAGACTCCGTCAGCCTCCCTGTGAAATGGGGGTTTGGGCTTATGTCACAGGTTTTCAAATGTTTAACGGTGAAACCCTTTGTTCAAAGAAAATCTTACACTGAAGCAGACACTGTTAGTACCCCATTGTCACGAACCCCAGTTGGACTTACTACCGCCTGCATCCGGGACACTTTGCTGGACGGAGTGCACTACCTGAGCTCAGAAGAAGGCTGCAAGTGCTGAGAACATTCTGAAAAGGAAGGGAGTAAATAGGAGAGCCCAACTGGGGAGGGAACCTCACGAACCAAGACACCAAGCGGTGGAGCCCTGAGACGGTACTTCTCTGTCCCCATCCTCCATGGTGACCAAGTTGCCCAGTTCCCTCCATATCTTCCCTTTTCACCCAAGACCACGTTCCTCTTTTGACCGAGAAAGTGACCCAAAAAGGATTGTGGTCATTTTCTTATCGAGCCTGTGGTGGACGGAGGCAGAGGACACACACGAGGCCCTTCCCAGCCCCCATGGCCCCAGGCAGCTGCTCCCAGGAGGATGTCCCAGCTCTACTGGAGGCCACCACAGGGCACCTCCCAAGACCGGAGGGTAGGGCCCGTTTGCCACCCCACCCCCCACCCTGGGCAGAGCGGCCCTGGGGAGGGAGCACTGGAAAGGGAGCCCAGTTGCCGACTTGCAGCGTGCCCTCCCCCAGGAGCCTTTGTCCTTCTGATGTCTTCAGGATTTCCTTCTGAATGTCTTCAACAACATCCACACACCAGAGCCATGGGACAGGATGTGCAAAAGGGTCTCATAAACCACAAACCATAAACAAGTGTGCTGTTCAGCTTCGAGTTATTCCCGAGACTTCCTGAGGGCAAAGCCCCGTCCTCATTCCACACTGTGTCCCAGAGGCTGGGGCAGGGCCTGCGCTTGGGAGGAGCTCAGGAAATGAGTGAAAGCCTGAATGAGAGTGGATATGTCTTCAAGTTCAACGATTCAATCCAGCAAAGTATTGCCGAGGGCCTACTGCGTGCCAGGAGCTCGACGACAAATAACAAGGCAATTTCTTACCCTCAGGAGCTGGTGGCACAACACAGGGGCAGCTTCTTGGTGTGCACCTGTCTCCAAGGTCCGTGTGGTCACAGCTGTCCTGCGTACTGTCGCCCATTCTAAATGCAGCCTCTACTCTGAGTCGCTTCTCACGCTGTTTGTGGTAGCTGCACTCCAGGGCAGCCCCCATGAACCCCACCTCCTGGTAGTCACACCTTGTATAATCCCCTCCCCTTGAGTATGGGTGGGGCCGTGATTTGCTTCTAACCAACAGAATACAGCAAGGGCGATGGGGTGGGTGGATTACACGGATGTCATTACATTACATAAGATTGTGACGCTCTTCTTGCAAGGAGCCCTTGCTGGCGTTGATGAAGTAGGCAGCCAAGGCGGGGGGCCCATGCGACAAGGACATGGGGAGGCCTCTGGCTGACAACCAGTTTCTTTTTTTTTTTTTATTTTTTTTGAGACAGAATCTTGCTCTCTTGCCCGGGCTAGAGTAAGTGCCGTGGCATCAGCCTAGCTCACAGCAACCTCAAATTCCTGGGTTCAAGCGATCCTTCTGCCTCAGCCTCCCGAGTAGCTGGGACTATAGGCATGCGCCACCACGCCCGGCTAATTTTTTTATATATTTTTTTTTAGTTGGCCAATTAATTTCTTTCTAATTTTAGTAGAGACGAGGTCTCGTTCTTGCTCAGGCTGGTTTCGAACTCCTGACCTTGAGCGATCCGCCTGCCTTGGCCTCCCATAGTGCTAGGATTACAGGCGTGAGCCACCGCGCCCGGCCGACAACCAGTTTCCTAACTGAGGCCCTCAGCCTGACCCCAGCAAGGAACTGAATTCTGCCAACAACTGAGTGAACTTGGAAGGGGGTCCTTCCTGAGTCAAGCCTCAGATGAGGCTGCAGCCCTGGGCAAATTTTGGGTTACCACCTGGTGAGACCCTGAAGCAGAGGACCCAACACAGAGGTCCCAGGACCACACTTTGAGAACCACTGGACTAAATGCTGTCAAAAAGATTACAGCCAGGCATGGTGGCTCAGGCCTGTAATCCCAGAACTTTGGGAAGCTGAGGCAGGAGGATCGCTTGAACCTAGGAGTTTGAGGTTAGTTGCAGTGTGCTGTGATCATGTCACTGCACTTCACTCTGGGTGATAGAGTGAGACCCTGTGTCTAAAAAAAAGCGGGATATAGAAACAATAAGGAACACTGAGTCAGGCTTGGAGGTTACATGGCAGAAGCAACCCTAAATCACTCTGTGGGACGGCTCCAGGGAATAAGATTCACCTCCCTGTCATGGGCATAGCCACCACTCACCCTGGCCACTGGCCACTGGCCACTGGCACTTCACCACTGAGGCCCCTGAAGGCTGATTCCTCCACTCCTACCCTAGCAAGCAACTGGACTCGGAAAGCCCCCCTGCACCCACAACCCAAGTCTCCAGAATGCTGTCACTTCTGAGTGGCAGAGTCCGCATGTCATGCCTGCTTCCTAGCTGCAAAGGCTGGGACAAGGAGGTGAGAATCATAGTGTGGGAAATTTCCAAACGCAGGACGGGTATTCAAAAAATGTCAGGCAGCCACAGAGCATGATAAACATCGATTTAGTATGTCTATTTGACATGTGATGGGAAAGATTATTCGTGGTGGGGGAAAATGGTGACTGACAGCCCCTCGCTGCCATCTAAAGAGGGCAGATCTTAACGGGGGTCTTTAGTTGACTTAGAGGGTGTAATAATAATAGTTCACGTTTATTCAGTGTTTATTCTCTGCCAGGCACTGTTGTTCAACGCTTTCCACGTATTAACGCATTTAGTCCTTTCAACAGCTCTTTGCAGTAGGTGTTACTGTCGGCCCATTTCACAGATGAAGAAATCAGGCACGTGGAGGTGAAGCCGCTCACCTGAGGCCACACAGCTAACAGGAAGTGCAGCTGAAATGTGAGCCCAGCTCCCTGGCTCTGGAGGCTTTGTTTTTAGTGATGATGCTAAACTCCTTCCTAGGGTAGGGCTAAAAGAGTCCAAGCGCTGAGAGACCTAAATTGTCCTGCATTAGAGAAAGGAAGGCAATGGGAATGTCAAAATATCAGAGCCAGGGGCACTGGCGTGGCTGTGTGAGGAAAGGGGGCTGGAAGAGTTGGAGCTGCTCCTGGCTGGAACATACGCAGAGAATCATGGGGAGAGCCAATGGGTGGGGACTTTTGTTAAATTTGCCTGCGTCCTGTGCAGTGTGACTGTCCTTCACCTCCCCACACAACCTCCGATCCCATCACTCTCCGAAGACTCGGTGCAGCTGTTTGTGTATGTGGAAGGATGCAGCGAACCCCTGAGTCCTCCTTCCAGGTGAGTGCAGGAATGAGAACGAAAGCTATCTCAGTCACATTTGGAATACAAAGCTCAGAGAGGGGAGGTCACTTGCCTGAGGTCACACAGCAAACGGATATTAGAGTATGGATTTGAACTCAGGTTGCCTGTTCTTAAAGCCCAGCTCTTTCCACTATAAAGCCTGATTAACTGATTTAATTCTTCCATGCCTCCTTGAGAAATTTCCCTGTTCCAGAGGCATACATTGAAACCCTTAAGAATTTCTGGATGTGCTTGGTGGGTGGTAGGCTGGGCTTTCTCAAGTGTCTCTCACAGGCCGGGCGCAGTGGCTCACACCTGTAATCCTAGCACTCTGGGAGGCCGAGGTGGGTGGATAGCTCAAAGTCAGGAGTTCAAGACCAGCCTGAGCAAGAGCGAGACCCCGTCTCTACTATAAAATAGAAAGAAATTAATTGGACAACTGAAAATATATGTAAAAAATTAGCCGGGCATAGTGGCGCATGCCTGTAGTCCCAGCTACTCGGGAGGCTGAGGCAGAAGGATTGCTTGA
>CAUYRT010007175.1:0-27196 GCA_963574885.1 Lepilemur ruficaudatus
GTCATTCCCTTCTTAAGGATTGTACTCCACTCAAAGCCTTAATATAAGCAGGCATATGTGTCCTGTGACTTTGTCCATGAATAACTAGAGGTAGAAACATATTAATAAAACAAAGTGGGCCAAGTAGTTTTTCCATCCCCCCAATTTGGATTGGGACATGGATAGAGCAATTCATATTGCTCTGGGTTCTGGGTCTGCAGTATTATGTAGACACAAGGGCTGAAGCCACAATATTGAGGTGGCAGTGATGTACCATGCAGATGTGGAGGAGAAAATGGAATGGCTACTTGAGAAGCAAAAATGAATACAGGGACAGAAGGGTAGATGTCTAACTTTGTAGTTCTCTTCAGTCTGGACTTTGTTTTTTAAGAATTCCTATTTTTAAAGCTAGCTTCATTGGGCATTTATCTCATTGCAATTAAACAGTCCCACCAAAGCAAGGCAGTAAGAGCAATGCAACAAATAGAATTTACTTTAAAAAAAATCTACAGGATATGCTTACTCTCTAGAAATTTTGTAATTCCCAAATGATGTGGTATACATAAACGGTGTGGGTAGAGAAGAAAATGGAGATATAAAAAGTGGAAGAGCTTTCTTTACATGTTGATAGAAATGTAAATATTGCTTAGCTGTTTTTGAAGGACTCGGGCATGCATTAAAGTTACACACAGCTTGGGATGGGAAAGGGCAATGTGAGTGGAGGGTGGTAAATTTTGTCTAGAAAATGCTCTCAAAGTCCAGCTACAAGTTTTGAGAAACTAAGAGCAAAAGAAAGATGCTACTGCCGGAGCTTGAGCAGTTTCATGGTGTGTTGACAGTAATTTAATCATAAAAGGTTATCTTCTGGACTAGCACTCAAATTTCCTTAGTCTTTCCTGATGATCAAGGGCATTCTTTGTTAAGTCTAATGTGCTGGCCCTCAAAGTTGCCTAGTGTGCAAGGAAGCTGTCAATCATATGCTTTACAAAATGAACAGCAGAAGGGCTCTAAAGGGAAATCAAATTATGGTCCATTTGGAAATGTCACAATCAAGTGGTACTAGCAAAAATGAAGAGGTTCATTGACCATTCAAATTGGTATATAAAGAATTACGTGTTTTTGCTGCTAATCAAAGATAAAGCTGCCTATGTGGAGCCTGAGACCACCCAGGCTTTAGCTAATGTTAGTGTTTACATGACATGTTGGAAACAAACTGGGTAATTACAAAGGCCCAGTCTAACTAGATCCTAACAGGCAAAATGCCCTCTGATCCAAATGTTAATAGCTTTGACCTTCATTGGTTTTCAATCTCATTCTGTCTGGCAGAGTAAATGAACTCTAGGTTATACTGTATAGAAGAATTCTTTTTATTTTCCATTCTGTGTTTTGTTTTGTTTTTCTGGTATTTTAGGGAAATTGAAAGTTTGTCTTTTTTCGGTTGGGTATATCACTGAGTGTATGCACAGAAAGCCTGCTGATTGACGGTGCTTCAACAAAGGCAGATTCAGTTTGCAGCTGATAAGGAGCAAAGTCATCCATGCTGTGTTTACAAAGTAGGCAAGGAGAGTAAAAAATTAGTGATAAAAGAGCTAAACTTATTGTTTTGCTGGATGAGAGAATGACACTTTTGTGCTTGCTTTAAGAGGTGCTGGCGTGTTGCCCTTCCTTCCCTCTCTATGCTTTGGCAGCAAAACAATTTCCAGATTCTCCAAAGTGTTACAGATGATAAAGGACACAGTAATGCTGGAAGGGTTTCCTACTGTTGAGTAGGGTACAAGCTGCACTGGAGATTGGCTGTTTATTTTATGTACCCGTGACCCACACTGCATAAACTACTGATTTTCTCCCTTTGGTGTTTCTAAGGCCAAAGATAAATATTTAGAATGTCAGACTAATTCATCAGTGTTTAATTTTCCAATATATTTGAATGGCTAACTGTGCTAAGAATGAAGTTTGAAACCCCTTTATGACAGGTTACGATTGCTCTGGCAATGGAAACTGGGCATCTTTGAGTAACAGGCCATATGGCTGAAGGAATAGATTAGAGAAGAGGGGTGTACTTTGTTCTTAGTTTATCAGTGTTCTTTTAGTTCATGACTACTTAGTTGTAAACCCTAAAAAAGTGGAAGAAATAGTAGCGCACAGTAGCTCTTGGTGCAAACACAGTTAGAAAATTGGCGTTTTTGCATTTAAAGGGTTCCAGTTGTAGCACTTCATCATGTACTCAGTTTTTCTAAAGGAGAGATAATAGATGATGTTTCAGCCGGAGGCATGCCCGGAGTTTTACATTTCCTCGCTATGCCGATTTTAGCATTTAGCGGTGAGTAGCAAAAACCTATAATGGTGGCAGCCACAGGTCTGTTCCAGGTAATCTGAATCATTCAATCCCTCATTTGTTGATGCAATACAATGTTCATGCAAGTCTTCGTGGGGGCCGGGTGGTAATGTTACTGAGGCTGTGATCCTTCACAGCCTCAAGAAGTTTCCAATCTTGTAGGGCAGACAGCAAAGCAGACAAATCAGTGTAAGACAGTATACTAAAATGAATACTGGAGTTGCTTACAGAGCATAGGAGAAGTACTCCTCAACTGGGTATCAAGGAAGGCTGCCAAGTAGATGAGAGTTGATTGTATCCTGCAGAGTGAGTTGGACTGAGTCAGGAGATAAGCAGTTCAGAAAGACCAGAGCTCTGTTTCTCAAGTTGTCTGACATGGCTGTGTGCCAGAGGGTATGTAAGGACACAGAATAGATGTGACTTTATTCATCCAACAAAGGTTTATTGTTTATTCATTTGACAAAGGTTTATTGAACACCTAATCTGTGCTAAGCACTCTGACAGATATTAGGGATAGAGAAATAAATTAGACAATCTTAAGACTTACCATGGATTGTCAGTACGGGAGAAATATATCTTAAGACAAATATGAATATATTATTGAATAGAATGCACAAATTTATGCAACCAAGCAAGAAGATTTCACATAAATTTTCTACTTGGAAGAGCAGCTTTTGGCAATGCCCCTAAGCCCCAGAGAATGTGTTCATTTTATTCTAGAGTCAGACTACTGTGTTGAAGAACTTTGAAGAGCACTAGTAAGGTATACATGAAGAATTGAGTGGGACATAGTTTTCCAGAGGTAGGTAGGCACTAAGCACCTATAAGTTTGCATTTCTACTAAAGGAAATGGCATACTATGATAGGATTTGAAGGAGGAAAGTCAAGATTCGTTTAGGCTTTTAGACAGATCACTATAGTGGCAAGTACCCAAAAGTTCGTCTGAGATCATGCTTTAAAAATATGGTCCTTATAGCTGTTTTTCATTTTCTCTGCCTATATTGAATCATTTGATGGTTTCCATTAATGTCCAAATAGCTAAAACTAAGGACCTGAAATTAACAACCTGCAAACATACAGTGCACAGCCAAGAGATTTACCTTATGGAATTTCTCTTAAAGTTGAGGTTGCCAAAAGCACAAATTGAATCTAAAAGTTGAGACTACCTTTACTCATACTTTGAATTGATTTAGCTTTCTTTTTAAAGTATCTAAAAGTGTTTTATATACACTAGATGGTCTATTTTTCACAAAGACGTGGTTTGGTTGAAAGTAGCCAAAGCCCGTTCAAACTAGCTCAAGCTGCAAGGAGGAATATATTGAATTATTACAAGGGCAAGCAATGTAGCCAGATTTTAGGAGCACTCTAGCCAGGATAGAGAATGAAAATAAGTCTGGGACCAAGGGAGTTACTGTCTGTCTGCGTCTCTCTGGTGCCTACAGAGTCTCTCTGTGTCTCTATTACCTTCATTCTTTGTTATTTCTGCAATAAGTTTTTACCTTGTTAGTTTGATATTTTTTTTTATAAGCATGGGATAAAATGTCCATACCAAGCTGTGTCCTTTTAGTTTAAGCCTCACCAGAAACTAGACAATTTTAGTTTGTCAAGAGAGAGAATTGGATTGTCCAGTTGGAGTATGGGGTCCACTCCTGGTAAAGTCCGCTGTGACTGGGAAGAGGTCCTGTAGCTCACTGCCCATTCACTGGGCCTGCGGAAACAAGCTCTAGTTCTGCAGGGGTGCAGAGTTCTGTTAGAAGCACAGGGCAATGGTTAGATGAATGAATGACTGGAATATCTAACGACGTCCACAAAGAAAGCCTGACAAATCTCCACTATCAATGGGTGTGTTTTTCATAGGAGGAAGACTATTCATTTCTTTTCTAGACTTCCTTTTTCATTTTTATGTTTCATAAAGAATAGATTACTGTATTAGTCACAATTCTTCAGGTTGCAGTGCTAGAAACAGAACTCATATCGCTAAAAGACAATGTATTGCCTGATGTCCCTGAAATGTTTAAATACTATGAGAATTTTAGGCATAGCTACTCTGATGATCTAAGCAAAAATCTATTTCTGTCCCTCTTGACATACTGCTTTCCTTGCTAAACACTTCATTCTCAGATAGTCTCTATGATGTGATGGTACAGATAACTACCGCAAGCTTCTGACTTACATTTTGGTTCAGAGTTGGTAGATACTGGAAGTATGGTTGCTTCTGTTCCCTAACCAATTTAACCTCCAAAATTAAAATGCTAAATTAAAATGTAAAATCAAAATTAATGTCTTATCTCCATTTTCTAGCTACTGAGTTGAGTCTGGAGTAGGAGAAGTAATTTTTTACTTGAACTTTCTACAAATTCCCTGTATTATGTATGAACTGGTTTATTACTAGTAGGATAGCAATGTGTAAGCTATGACAGCTGGGACTGAGGACTGCAGAATGCAAGACACAGTGGTATTGTATAGTGGTAAAAAGGCATTAGCACACGGCAGCTTTGTTTGTTTATTTATTTCCACTGTAAACTATAACTAAACTGTTTTCTATTGATTTTTTTAAAAATTTACTTGTCTTGATGTCTCTTTTTCTGAAAATTCTTATTCAGCAGCTGTTACAAGTTTGTAAATGTAATATTTCATATCTGCATACCTGTGTTTATGGGCTGGAATTTGTATCATCCACTTTATTTTAGAAAGATTATCTAGTATTGTGAGAGATAGATCGAAAGATATTGATGTTAAAAGTAAGAGGCGGTTAGCAGGCCACGTTAGAATTGATAGTTGTCTAAGTTAGACATAGGAGAAGTACTCCTCAACTGGGTATCAAGGAAGGCCTGAACTAGGCCGTAGCTATGGGAGCAGAAAAAAAGTATAGCTATAAGAGGGACATATTTTTGTGAAAACAAATTTTCTCACAAGTTTTGGTCAATGCTTTTGCTGCATGTTGTTCTTTTCCATATTTTTATTGTTGGCAACAAGGCAAAATTATGTCACTAAGTTGGCTAACTGACACAGATGGAGTGTCCTTTATCCAAAATGCTTGGGACCAGTAGTGTTTCAGATTTCATATTTTTTTTCAGATTTTGGAATATTTGTATTACCCTTACTGGTTCAGCTTCCCTAATCCAGGAATCCACAATCTGAAATGCTCCAGTGAGCAATCCTTTTGAGTACCATGTTGAGTGCTCGAAAGGTTTCATAATTGGGAATATTTTGGATTTCGGATTTTTGAAGTAGGGACACTGAACCTGTACTTCCATAAAATTTGTTTTAGGAATTATTCAAATATGAGAATTGAGGTTAATATAATTTTGTTGAAGGAAATAATAGGATTGAAGGCAGTAAGAATGGGTATTATTAATGTCTTGTAGAAAGCAGGATAGTGGAGCACAGTTTAACTAAGAGATGCCCAGGGCAGGTGATGCCAGGGGCATGTAAAGTAATGTAGAGCTCGGGTTTTGAAAGGAAAGAGACTCTGTTTTGTTGATGATTTACTGCTCATGCTGTGTTAGGGAGGGTTCTCTCTCATGGCCATGGCCTTAGGAATGTGGACATTTTTTCTCATTGCAGCAATAATAGGCCCTTGGGTTGCTTCTTTTTAGTACAGTCAAAACTACTTCATTACAGATTTGAGGATAACCCAGTGTAAACTACATATGGAACAGGTAAATACAGTTTAGAATACAAAAACTGGTATTATTTAACTTTTGGAGACTATTCCCACTGACCTGTCTAGGACTGCATTTTTCTGTTTCAAAAATCCACTCCTAAGTTTACTGCCTAATTTTATTTACCCTGAAATCTGGTTACTTTTCTACTTGTCTGTCATCCTTCTCTTAGCCAAAGGGCGCAATTCTTTTTTTTTTTTTAATTTTAAAATTTCAAAGTTTTGACTACTTTAGGAAATAAAGATATTTTGTTCACTCTATAAATGTGTATTAGATAAAGAAAGTCACAATTAGCTAAGTAATGATGTTATATATAAGGTATAGTATGTAGTCCATCACAATAGTGCATGTTCAGACTCACGATAAAGGAATGGGTGGAGAGAGATGTGTGGATGGAAATTGCTAAACAATATTTGTGTTGCTCTAGTACTCCTATTTTTTTCCTCTTTTCTTTAGTTTTTGGTGTTCTAATAGACAGAGAGGAAGGGATATAAAATGTTGCGAAAAGATCAGAAGTAGGAGTAGGGAAGAAATACCACAAGGAACCTAACTTAAACAGATTGTCCCCTCATCATTCAATGTTAATTAAAAACCTATAAATTATTTTTGGATTAATAAGTTCCTTCTGTCGGATACAAATAACTACCCACAGGTTAAAGATACTGACCATTCATACCATCTTAGCATTGTTTGCTTTAATCTGATTTACTTTTATTAATGGAAGAAGTGTTGAGTTGGTTTACTTTTACCCCAGAGGGCAGAACTAAGATCTATAATGGAAGGGAAGACTTTTCTAAGATGGAAAGTTGTAGGGTGGTGAGTTTCCAGTTTCTAGACTTGAAGAGATCCCAGGGCTGAGTTATAGGGAATTCAGGCATTGATTAGGAAGTGTGTAAACTAAGGTTAATTTATTAAAAGTAAAATTAAATAGCTTAGGTAACTTATGCAATAAGGGAATATATTGAAAGGATTTAGGAAAATTTGGAGTTGCTAATAGAGTCCAATAGACCAGGCTTGGAAAAGAGAGAAATCCAGTTAACTCCAAAAGGTCTAGCTGGCAAAACCATTCCACAGTGCAGACCAGACACCATCACTAGAAGGAATAAATTTTTGCTTTATTTTATAAATATTTATGAGTACAAGAGCCAGGCACTGGGACACTACAGGGAATGAATAAGGGCCTTGAGCTTGTACAGCTTATATTTTAGTGGGGAAACAGACACTAAACTAATAAACACATAAGTATGTAACACTCCAAAGTAGTGATAAGTACTAAGAAAAATAATGAAACAAGTTTTGAAAGGAAATATAGTTAACAGAACAGAATAATGAGGAAGGTACTAGAGACATGGATGGAATGAGCCATGTGATGCCATGGGGTCAAACATAGCAAAGAGAGGGAAAAACAACCGCAAAATGTGTGTAAGGAGTAACAACGAGGGAGTGTGGTCAGACAGAGTGATTGGAGGGGAAGGTGTGGGAAGGTGAAAGAATGCCCATGTTCTTCTGAACTTGATTGCTCCCCTGAACAGTTAAAATCTCTGGAGAGAGAATCTATTAGCTGAGCTTAAAAGTTGTGTTTACTCCTTGGCTATGTAAGGAAAAGAAAAGGCACAAACTGGTAGAAAGATTTTATAGTGACCTTCTCAGCATCTTGGGAGGGGGATCAGAGCAGTGGGAGTCATCATCCTTCTTAAAGGAGGAGTGGTAAAGTTTCCAAGAAAAAAATTTAAATATGCTTAGGAAGGGGGATGAATGGTGGGAGTTGAACGACAAATGTCCCCATGACTAGTTAGCTTAAGTCACCTTTAAGCTGCTTTTCAACTCTGAGGTCAATTGAGTGGTAGAGGTAAAGCAAAAGGGGAAAGAATAAAGAGCTGCCAAGGAAGTGAGATGCTATGCTATGGGTCAGCCCTTCCCCTCTGGCTGCTCCTACCTTCCACTCTCCATTATCATGTTAGTAATGCTCAGGTTGGTCACAAGGAAAGAGTCAAACCCAGTAGAGGGTATTTATTACAAGGGATACATGTAATGGGAAACAGAGGCACAGGCAATTGACTGCCCACAGCTGATCATCCAGGAGATCTGACATGTCCTGGAGAAACAGTTGCAACTCCAGGAGACATCACTGTGCAATGGTTTGTCCACTGCTCCTTCATTCTCAAGAGTCAGCTTCTTCCTGCCTCTTCTACTGAAAATACCTGCTTCTAACCCACTCCTGACTCCTCCTCTTGTTTTGGCTCTTTGAGGGCTTCTGTATGCCACCTTCTGTCCAGAAACCACTTCACACCATCTCTTATCCACATCTGATCTCCTCTAGGTGTCTTACATTCAGACTCCCTGAGAGAAGATCTAATAGGATTGATAGATTGTCCCTCATTATTATAGCTTTGCTGTTGTGTGAATTTCTTACACTAGGTGATGCCACAGGCTGTGACCAATCCATGTAGGACTGCTTTTGATTCAGATGCTAAGCCTGGATTTAGGCATCTAGGAAGGGCGATGGGATCTCAGAAACCAAGGAATATGCCTTAGGAAATGTTTATGGAAGCTTTATTCAGAAGGAGTTGGTGAATGTGACAGGCGCTCAGGGTTTCTGAGGCTTTTTTGTGGTGCAAAACCAATACTAACCTCGACATAGAGAATGCCCGCTGTGTGACAGACATTTAAAACACATTATTTCTGGCTCTGAGAACAACTTTACCATGTAGGTATTATTATTCCTATTTTTACCTCTGAAATCATACAGCCAGTAAATGGATGAGCTAGAATTTAAATCCAAAGTCTATATTTTCTTCAATGACATTATTAAAAGTTCCTTTGGTATACAGACCTCTGAGTAAGTGAAAGGCATTTTGTAAAGAAACAGCAACAGCATAGAAGGTCCATATACTATAAAAAGTTCAGAATAATTTTTGATAGACCATGAGCATGTAAGCATTCACTCTTCTGTTAATTAATCCATAAATGAATTTGAATGGATACTGTGCACAAGGGACTAAAGATATAAAATGATGAGTAGAAATAATCTTACTGGATAAAAATTCAAATTGTTTCATATAAAATAGTACTAACTGTACTGTTTTGCAATCCGAATGTCTAAATGCTAACTGTGAAAATCTGGCAAATACTTCTTTGCAGTGTGCAAGATAGAGATTGCTTAATAATGAAGGAATGCCACATATGACAAACCCATAGCTAACATCACACTGAAGAGGGAAAAATAGAAAGCATTCCCACTTAGAACTGGAACCACTCAAGGTTTTCCACTATCACCATTTCTGTTCAACGTAGTGCTTGAAGTCCTTGCCAGAGCAATCAGACAAGAGAAGGAAATCAAAGGTATCCAAATGAGGGCAGAAGAGGTCAAACTATTGCTTGTTGCTAATGATGTGATCTTGTATCTAGAAAACCCAAAGATTCTTCCAACAGACTTCTGGAATTGATAAACAAATTCAGCAAAATCTCAGGTTACAAAATCAATGTACACAATTCAGTGGCATTCATATACACCAATAATAGTCAAGCTGAGAACCAAATCAAAGACTCAATACCTTTCACAATAGCAACAAAGAAAATAAAATACCTAGGAATATATTTAACTAAGGAGGTGAAAGAGAAAGACCTCTATAGGGAGAACTATGAAATGTTGAGGAAGGAAATAGCAGAGGATGCAAACAGATGGAAAACCATACCATGCTCATGGATCAACAGAATCAACATTGTTAAAATGTCTGTACTACCCAAAGCGATTTACAAATTCAATGCAATCCCTATTAAAATAGCAACATCATTTTTTTGCAGATCTGGAAACAATATTAATAATTCTATGCTTTGTACGGAACCAGAGAAGACTCCATATAGCCAAAGCAACCTTAAGCAAAAAGAACAAACTGGGAGGCATCAAGTTATCAGACTTCAAGCTATACTACAAAGCTATAGTAACCAAAACAGCATTTTACTGGCACAAGAACAGAGACATAGACCTATGTGTCAGAACAGAGAACCTAGATATACAACCATCCTTGTGTTGTCATCTGATCTTTGATAAAGTGGGAAAAAACATACACTGGGGAAAAGAATCCCTAGTCAATAAATACTAGGGAATACTGGGAAAATTGGATAGCCATATGTAGAAGACTGAAACAGGATCCACACCTCTCACCTCTCACAAAAATCAACTCATGATGAATAACAGACTTAAACCTAATGCATGAAACTAGAAAAATTTTAGAAGAAAATGTTGGAAAAACTCTTATGGACATTGGTCTAAGCAAAGAATTTATGAAGAAAACTCCAAAAGCAATCGCAGCAACAACAAAAATAAATAAATGGGATCTGATTAAATTAAAAAGCTTCTGCACATCCCAGGAAAACAATCATTAGAGCAAACGGACAACCTACAGAATGGGAGAAAATATGGGTGATGGGCACACTTATAACTTTGACTCAAATGATATAAAAGCAACTTATGTAACTAAAACGTTTGTAGCCCTGTAATATTCTGAAATGAAAATATAATAAAGGAACAACAGGGAAAGGAATCTTATGGGAAAAAATGGTCAAGTAAATTGTTCCATGTAAGTCTTAAAATTAACTATGTTATCTTTTTCCTGGAGCTTATGGAAGACTATTGTCCCCAGTTTTTCAATGGTAAAGTATGATATTCTGTAAAGCCAAGTGAATATATGCTAAAAAAAATAAAGCTGTCTTTTAAAATAATGCCGTTTGCCTTGTGAAAGAACTGTCCATGAGAACAAACATTTAATACACCAAAAATGTAGATGCTTTGGTTTTTTATGGATTTTTTTTAATAATACCAAGAAAAATGGTATTAATAGGGGAAAGGGTATTGCATATGAAACATAATCAAATAGGTATCAATTCACAGACACCTAATCAAAATGTGTCACTTTAGCTGGTAGGTGAACATAACTGTATTCTTGGTTAGTGGAGAGAAACCAATAGAAATGAAAGCCTGGAACTGGTGCCCCCTGAATGGGCCTCAGTGTTGTAATGAGTATTCAAAATAATTCTTAAAAATCTTAACAGGACTCACTTCTTAAAATGGTAAAGGAAATTACTACATCTACATGTAGGATAAATGGCCAATTATGGGTACATATTGAAGCAGGTTGGAGAAAGGTGTTGTTCATAGATCTGTTGCTATTGCTAGGCAGCTTATCATTTAATTCTGACACAGCTTTAAACACCTAAAAGTGCCACCGTGGCCAACTCATGTCCCTTGAGTTGTTTCTCAACAACTGAAAGCCACCTGTGGCTGGCTGGAAGGCTATGCAATGTGAGTTTAATCACAGATTACATTTTTCATTCTTAAGCCTGTTATTTTGCTACTGTCTTCACAGACATAGTCAAGTCTACAAATATATTTCTTAGGTATCAATTTAAAGACATAATGAAAAGTGAATCAAAAATAAATTCACATCTGAGAGTCCTGGGTTTCACCTTTCCCTGATGGGATGGAGTAACAGGTACTAAAAACAAAATAATAATCACAATTAAAAAAAAATCCCCTAAGAAATGAAGTTCTGGGAGAAAATAGATCACAACTTGTGGAATTTTGTATGTTTCTTTTAGCTCATGAATTTAACATTAAAAAGGTCTATTGATTTTGTTTTTCAGAATGTAGGTTTTTAAAATTTTTTCTTTTTTAGGAATGCTGTTACCTACTTAACTCGTAGGGGCTGCTATTCAGTTAATGAGAGGATACTGTGAACATAAAAAGACCAAAAAAGTGTTCATGAATCATAAAGAAAACAATCCATGGCGCTCTGGTTTTTGCCATTTTGGGGTCATGATAGATAAAGAAATGAAAGATCTGGCTGGTTTTGTCCAGGAAGTTGCTGGAAGATGATTGAAACCTTGATTAGCCTGAGCTGTGGAGAGAGGGAGAGCTTTGTCCTTCTCTCCCTATCCTCAGCTGAGGTAGAAAATACTCACTTTTATGTTGGAAGATTATGAAGAAAATCTGGACCATCATAATCTTTTGAATGGTGACATGATGTTAGGATTAAGATCCTGGAGGCTTCTTTTTTACACATATGGGGGAGGTTCAGCAGGAGGGCACAACAGAAATACAGTTGGTGCCTAATCACCAAATGTTTGAGGTCTTCAGCTAATTTGCTAGAAGAACAAGGATTTTGTGATTTATGTTTTAGAAGAAGTGTCGGAAATGCTTTTTGAAATGTAAGTTATAGCATTAAGCACAGAATAAAAAACTCTTGTATGTCTTCTAGGTCAAAAATCAGAGAGCCTTAGCATTCTCCGAATCCCCAGTGGTGACAACCAAGGTGGATTTCAAAATGTTAGACAAATAATTTCCTAAAACAAAGTGCCCTCATTCTGTTGTTCCAAAGACAGTGTCAATAGCTGACATTGTGTGTAACACAGACAATGACTGTTTTTTGAAATCAAATAACTAGGTGCACTAGAGAAAAATCACTTCTTCTGAGAATATAATTCACCCTCTTCTACTTTTTATTTAAGTTGATGAGGAAATACTTGGGAAAAAAACCCCACCCACTTTACCTCGTCTTTATCCCTAGTCTTCCTGTTCATGGAGATAAATTCTAAGGGTATTTTTGATAAAGGTCCTTGGAGGCCTTGGCTGTTCTAATTATGTCACCATATTATAGGGATTGCTTTGACCTGGGAAAAACCCAACCCAACTTGCAAAGTTCTGTATCTGGGAGCTGCTCTACCAAGGCCAAAAGCTCTACAGCAAAGAGTTGCAGCATAATTAGCTATTTTGATATCCTCTTGAACAAAATGTCAGTTCAGAAACCTGAAGTGTTTGCTAATGACAAGGGCCCAACTGTCCCATAAAACTAGAAAAGTGGTGTTTGTTGTCTATTTCAAGAACTGGAAATGAAAATCTTAATGACACAGGAAATGCTCTTCAAAGGCCAAGAAGTCTCAGTGAAAGATAAGAGGATCAATCAGTCTTAAATGCAAGTTTACTAAGAGAGAGAGGCGAGATGCTGCCAGCACGGATATGTATTTCAAAAGGAATGAATAAAAACCAGCAATAGTGTTAATTTTACTTTGAAGTATATAATGAAACCCCTCAAGTACCCAGACTTCAACACCCCTTTCCCAAAATGACCAAAATTTCCATTTTCGAGCGTTTATCTTTCTGCCTTTTTCCGTTCCCCAAGTCTTAACAGAATTTTAAAAGAGCAGCTAATAAATGAAGTATACTTCAGTTTCATGTAATGGATTGGATCAGAAGGGAACGGATGAGATGATATTGGAAAAGCAGGTGGGGGGCGAAAAGCTGCCAAAGTGCTAAGCTGTACAGGTTCAATCGATTCGATTCGTGCGGAACGCTGTCCCCGGGTCACTCCAGCTAATGGGAGGAAAGCACTCCCTGCTCTATTACGATTGCCAGCGCTTCCCTAGGGACTGGTTACCAGCAGGGCCAGAGGTGATGAGGGGGAGATAAGGCCAATTAAGAATTCAGACTTCGGAAGCAGGAAACCGAAGCCACAGGGCACATTCCAAAGGGGAAGATGGGAAATGAGACTATGGGTCACTGTAAGCATTCAAGGTAGAATACAAATATGAGTTTAAACCCGCTCAAGAGAAATTCATTTTAGTGGAAGACAGGATCAAAGGAGGCTGAAGCTTTGCAAGGCACAGGGGCAGAATAACTGAGTAGAAACTTATCATTAAAACCTAGCCTGGTGCTTATCATCCTTTCTGTGTTCTTGGTACACTTTGCGATATTAGAAGTTTTAGTGGTGTACTTGAAGGAATAGAAAAGCTCAAAACAAAACTAAGCAATTCAGCAATAATTTCAACACAATCACCACTACAGTGTGACCATAATGGCACAGTGTCTATAATAGCACCCCAGGGACTGGGAGTTAGCCAGGCCTGTGGTGACGAATAGACAGATCGAGGTCTGGGTTCTGGCTTGGTGACCTTGGGTCCACTACTTCATGCCTCTAATCATCAGATTGTGCATCTGTAAAATGGGGAAGAAGAGTGGACCCCTTCAGAAGGGTGTGATGGAGAGGTCACAGCCTGGGGCATGATTATGCGGCTCCTTGCCCCTCCCCCATCACCTGTCCCTGTCCCCTGTTCACTGCGGAGAGCAATCCTCTGTGCTGCAGAGGCCAAGTTCTTACCTGGTCAGTCAATATGAGATCTTTCTTGGGCAAAGGTGCACTGTCTTTTACCTTACTTGGTAAGAGCAAGTTGTAACTTTGTTCTTGCTAAGCCATGCAACCCAATAAGCAAAAAGTCCTGACACCCATGGTGGTAAGAGTATGTACAATCCAGTAGCAAGGACCAATTTCATACATTCAACAAAATTTGGGGGCATATCTGAAAAGGATTCATAGTATACCAGGGGCCCCTGAGCTGGCTATTCAAGAAGGATCCTTAAAGGAAAAAAAAATAGATTTGATTCCCCCCTAAATCACAGCTTCCCTTCTCTCCTAAATAGTGGGCTGATAAATTCCTTAACTGTTCTGTCTCCAAGCTGGATGCTGCCAGGCACTGTAGAAAGTATTTTACATATATCATCTCATTTCCCTTTCTTGAAAGCAACACTTTGAGGCAGGTGATAGTATTGTTTTTTAAGAATAATTTTAGGGCCAGGAGCTGTGGCTCAGGCCTATAATCGTACCACTCTGGGAGGCCAAGGTAGGAGGATTGCTTGAGGTCAGGCGTTTGAGATCAGCCTGAGCAAGAGCGAGACCCCATCTCTACTAAAAACAGAAAAAATTAGCCAGACATGGTGGTGCGTGCCTGTAGTCCCAGCTATGTGGAAGGCTGAGGCAAGAGGATGGCTTGAGCCCAGGAGTGTGAACTAGGCTGAAGCCATGGTACTGTAGTAGGGGATGAGACTCTGTCTCAATCAATCAATCAATAAAAACTTTAAAGATAAGAAAACCAAGGATTAGAAAGATTAAGTCACTTCCAACCCAGGTCTTCATGACATCAAAGCCTCTGCTCCAACTCAGTAGCTCTCAATCATTAGTGAAGGCACAGTCATCTGAAGGAGCTTGTTAAAACAGTAGTTGGGCTCCAGCCCCAGAATTTCCCTTTCAATAGGTCTGGCTTAGGGCCTGAGAATTTGCATTTCTAACTTTTCCTTGATGCTTCTCCATCATTAGTGAAGGCACAATCACCTGAGGGAGCTTGTTAAAACAGATTGCTGGGCTCCACCCCTGGAATTTCCCTTTCAATAGGTCTGGCTTGAGGCCTGAGAATTTGCATTTCTGACTTTTCCTTGATGCTGACGCTAATGTATCTCCTCAAACTCTTGTTGATCCCCTTCCAAAAACCACACGAGAGTTCACATGTATAATCCTAAAATGAAAACATAACACGTTTAGGAGTAATTAAAAAAAAATCCCCATCAGGAAAACTCTATTCCTAAATTAGATACAGGCACAACAAAATGTTGGATCAGATGGCTTCTCCTGCCACTGGAGGTATTTTGTGGTGAGCTTTGTATTTCCCATCATGCTCAGGCCATATAACTCTGGTACTATGTTGCCTAACTTTGTGATTTAGTGTTGTCATTTGAAATAAAATACTTCTATGCATAGTAAAACAAAGCAAGAAATGACTGCCTGGAAAGAGTTGTGGTTTGTCAATGGTAACACCGTTGGTATAATGTTTGTTTGTTTCTGAGGTTTTGAAAATTGCTTTAGAAAGCCTGGGGGCACAAAGCTTTACTTAATTAAAATATTTTAAATCAAATCATAGGAACTTGAGTTCGTAAAGCCTCAGGGTACAGCCAGCAATTGTAAGAAACTCAAATAGAATAGGATGGATAAATATAATAATATGGGGTATCTTTTTTTGTTATTATTGCTGTTTGCTTGGTTGAAATGATTAGACAACAGAAATAGTAACTAAAAATCTTTAGTTAACCACTGGAATTGTGAGGCTATTTATTAATTGCTACACAACTGGTTTAGCTAGTGTTTCCCGAAGAGTGTTTCCCAAAGTGTCACTCCATATAGTATTGGGGATATTGTTCCCAGGATGCTCAGTGGAGAAAGGATTCTCTTTTAAAATAACCTTAGGAAGGATTGTACCACTATTTTAGAAATAGACATTGCCCATTTGCTTAGGAAAGGCTCTAGAAATCCTGCATACATCAATCTGCTTAACTCTGTTTAAGCCATCATTTCCATTTTCCAAAATGTTTTGATCACAGAGCTTCTCATCCCCCCTCACCCCAAATAATATCATTTTATAGCCCATGGAAAAAAATTTGAGGAAAAAAAATTTGAGGAAACATCCATTTTTATTTTTAAATCAGTTGTGTGTAAGTATTATGAAGCCCTGCCCCCTCAACCTTGTTTCTTACTTTTTCCTAAGTGTTGCGTATTTTCTCATTGCTGAAATAAAGAGAAATTAACGTATTTGCTTTACTTGAAAATATGATAGATAATATCTCATTTGTTGCCTGAAAAAAGCAGGGAGAGATGCTTGTGTTGCTTTGTTGCTTTCTCAGTTTATCAGTAGGTAGGATGCAGTAAAACCACAGAACTTGGCCTGACTGAAGGAAAGATCAGTCAGAATTGTGGAAAGTTGGAAAATAAATTTAATTTTTATTACCTCCAATAGATAACTTTATTTCTTGAGTGCTGCCTAGAAAAGATCCCGGGGTAGCGTATTCTCATGTCCTCCCGGTACTCTATTGTAATGACTAGAAAGGGACGATTTATAATTACAATAGCACTTGTTTGTCTGTTAAAGGTACCTAAATTGCCTGAAAACTCCATACTTTCTCCATCAGTTAAACGTTTTTTTCTTTGGAAATATTAATTTGCTTAGCAAATTCACTTTTCCTAGGTACAGGAAAGTAATCTTCAGCCACTTTTCCCTTAGCTAGAGGAAAGGTAAACTTTAACCTAACCATTTTTCTAATTATCACATGTTTTGAATTAATGGGGTCCAAATTAATTAAGGTTTTATTATAGTTTCATCCTTAGGAGACAAGGTTTCATTTCCCTCTTTTGAGGTATTTTCCATCTGAGTCAAAAGAAGATTAACCTTACTACTCTCATTGCTTGGAGCCAATGGGTTTCACCTTCTTTTTTCTCTCCTTAACATACCTGAGGGTTATGAAACACTTCCTCTGTAAAGAAAAGATGAGGTGTGTGGGGGGCTATAATTAGGGAAATCTCCCCAGGTGATTCTGATAAGCTTCCTGCCCCTTCTTGAGAATCCTGGCATTAAGCCTTTGATTAAAAACTTGTAACCCTCAGGCAAGAGTGGAATTGGGGCGGGAAGGGCAGTGGAGGCCCTGACAGGACGCCAGCTAAGCAAGTTGGCAGGGGGTTTTGTCACTAGAGGTCAGCTAAGGCGTGGAGAATCGGAAAGATAGCAGCGCAGCCAGCCAGCACGAGGCAGAAAGTCTCCGTGAGCATTATCAGCGGCGTTGGCTGTGTCTACCGTGTGTGCTGAGCGCTGGGTGTTGATAACCCTGCAACAGCCAGAAGGAGGGAGGCTGAAGACTCAGAACAAAATCTGCCTTTGGTGTAAGCAGGGATAGAGATTTACATTTAATCTGCTTGATGCTGGATCTGTGAATGAAATGGAAACGGTAACTACACCCAAACACTTTCCCACTCATTCTTCAACCTCAGCCACAGTACCCTGAGGTCTATGTTAAAAAAATATGTTGCTTGGATGTGTATTCATAAGTGATATAGGTGTCTGCAAACCTAAGGAGAGGCTAAAACGGGACATTTAGATGAAATCAGCCATATAATGAAACATTAAGAGAATCACTATCCTCATTGCTTTCAGTTTCTATTATAATCTTCTGGAAGGTTTAGACTAAATAGAACAGCTGGTAAAGATAAAAAAAAACAGTCAAAATTTTTCATTTGACTTCTAAGTAAAATACTAAACGTGGGTAAGTTATACATTTGCTTTGATATTGATGTACTGAATCTTGTAGGCTATTAAACAGCCCTTTGGGAAATAACCTGCCCTTACCTAATGCTCTTATTGTTTTATTTTTTTCCAGGACTAGTTGGATGCTTACTTAATTATATCTATATGTACTTAAGCTCCTCTTAACTAGTTATTCACATTTGATACCATTGCAACTGCCTTATAAATCTACTAACTTGAGGGTAGATCTGTTGAATAAAGGTGAAGACTGCTTTAAAAGAGAAACTTCCCTCTTGTCTTGAGAACGTATGAATACTTAATGCCTGTTATGTTTACTTGTCACAGTGAATTGGCTTGGGGCAACCAGGATTGGGCTGGTTGTCAAGAGATCTATTTTCTTATACCTCTATGAACACAAGCAAATCACTTTAGCTCTTTGAGTTTCAGTGTCCTTATCTGTAGAACATGATTTCTTCCTGAGGCTGTTGTATGTGATTTTACAGGTCAGTGACATCTGACTTTTTAGGTTTTAGGTTTTGGACACTAGATGGTGATGTTGTGTTGCAACTTAAAGAGGTCTTGCCCCATTGTAGTCAAGGTTTACATTTAGGCTTCTCATTTGCTCAGCTTTTAATAGATATGGCATACGATTAATAAAACCCTACCCACGAAACAATTGTAACTGATTATAGAAATAACACAAAGAAAAGAAGAAATCAACAATAACATCTGCATGCTTTTTGACATGCTAGCCTCCAAACACATTGAATCCTAGCTTAATCCTCTGATGTCCGATGTCCCTACCTAGCCCCTTTTCTCACCCTACTTGAATGTTAGGCAATTTACGGATCTACTGAAGCATCATCGGCAGGCCTGGGCTACTGATGCCAACTTCCCGTTTCTCACTCATCTCTTTTATTCAACCTCTCAGATTCCTGAAACTACTCTCCTTGGAAGTATTTGTGAGGCTCTAGGCTGCCCATTGAGATGCCAGAAATATACAGATTAATATAATTTTTGTTCGGAAGAAAACTCTCTTGTATTTCCTCACCATAGGTCAAAAATCCTGAGAATAGTTCTCTCAGAAGCTTCTTCATGGACGATTTACTGCTTGTTTCCAAATCAGCAAGAGGAGAATGGGTTTACTCTAAAATGGTGGCTGTCTCGCTCTCTCTTCTTGGAAGTGATTTCTTTTGAACCCAAAGCACAGAAGGAAATAAGAGTTCCTAGAAGTCCCCTTTTTGGATTGTCTGTTTCCTGGCTCTGAATCTGCAGATTTTCTGGATGGTTTTATGCTGAGGGGTGGCATTCACACAGCCTGTGTTACTCTAGTGTAGAAGGACAAGTTGTTCACAACAGGAAATGCCAGGTTTCAACCCCTGCCACCCTGGGCCTGGCTCCTCCAAACACAGAATAGGGATGTGGGAAAGGAATGTGTTCATTTTGAACAATTTAACATATTTTTTAAACAGAATTATACCTTTTCCCCATAGTAACATACTCCTTTACTGACATGAATGAGTACACTTGTGATTCTGTGTGTTGTCTCAGCAAGATAGCTGTACCAGACAGGGCTGGGAAGGCGGTATCATTCCTGTGGGCACTAATCCCTCAGGCATGGTTGTCCTGATTTATGAAACTGGCAGTTGTTCTGGTTCTTATGATAGGTCGGGTCATCGTATTACATGACCTAATTCTGGCACTCAACCAGAGGGAGTAAATCTCTGCTATCTTTTGGTTAAATGACACAATCAATTGTCACTTTACTTTTCTTTTGACTTACTCAAACACATTGAATTATAATTCATTTGAGGCTTACAAAAAGAAAAATGGTTTTAAATTTGAAATGTTCCACTCCAAGCTGATAAGGCTGAAGGAAAATTAACTTGACTCTCATAGTCCAGCAATTTAAGGCTAAGAGAAAAGAGGCCCTTTCACACGGTCCAGAAACATCTACCTCATGGAATGTTTTTGCTGCTTGGTCTAAGGAACACGAGGCAGAGATAGGTTCCCGGAGGACCTGAGACTCAGAATTTGCAAATTGAATTCTTACATGTTTTTCCTCATTCATTGAGCAATATAAGAAATACAACTATAGAACACAAAGAAACAAAAAACTTTGAGACAAATGCAAAGGAAACTTGTAGTTAATTTTATCTAGCCAGGAGAATGGACTCATAAGGGTAGCACAAAGACCATTTTTAATGAATTGAGCCTGTACTTGAGTGATAGCAAGGAGATAAACATAATGTGGAACTTGGCATGAGTGAATAGAAACCCTCACAGCTACTCAAACCATGTCTCTTTGAGTTTCATTGTATAACTACAACAGAGCAGTTTAGAAGACCAGAATAAATGTGACCTGAACATTTGTCTCTCTTAGGTTTTACAAGTACAATTTGAGCTAAATTGTGCCAAATAAGTAAGGAAAACTATGAAAATAAATACATAATAGTCTAACATTGTACTTAAAATGAAATATAACACACTAACAAAATAGACCCCAGATTTAAAATACATTTCAAATATTATTAAGGGCATTTTTGGATCATTTTTTTCCCAGGTACAGCAGATAATGGCAAATTCAGTAGGACTTGGTAAGAGAATTTCATCAGAAGCAATAAACAGGCAGAGTGAAAACTGATTATATTCTGATTTATGTAGTTCAATCATGTTCGGGGCTGTTTGCTCTAGCAAATATACCTTCCCTGATTCAAAAATTTCTATAAAAGTGAACTGGTTCCCCCAAAAAGAAAGGGGGGCTTATGTCTAGGGTACTCTACAGCTTTTAAGTCTATTCTTTGTGCTCCACGCTGTGTCTTCTATGTGAGGATTTTTCACCCTTCAGTACTATTGTTTTCCAAGGATGATTTTTATCAAGAAAAAGATGCAAGTAGAAGAAAATACAAATCTTAGTATAGAGGTTCATTTTATTTTGTTTTATCTAAGCTGGTTGGGTGAAAAAAAATAACCCTCCTAAAACAAATGTAGTGTTTGATATTTAGGAGTAAAATAGGAATGAGTCCCGAACACATGAACGACCATCAGGGTGAGTGAGGAATGAGACTCCCTTCTCCCCACTGCAAGAAGGGGACTTTTCGCATCGTGTCTGAGTGGTGGTGGAGGTGAGGCCCCACTGCTCTTGCGGTGGAGAAGCCGGGGTCAGGTGTCACGGTGACGTCAGTCACTCCTTCAACAGAATGGATTTGAAGTCGCCATTGCTCAGCCTAGGCCTCAGTATGACAGAGAATAAGTTAACTACTTAGGCGAGGCCAAACTTTGAATGGCTGATTATGTGAAGAATGAGCGTTGTGGTGGTGTGCTGGGACTTTTAGAGGAATACACAGAATGGGGGAAGGAATAGGAAGGAGTCAGCCTGGTGAGGAGACAGGTGGCAGGAGAGGGGTGTTCTTGGCTGAGGAAACAAAGCCTGTGGAGACAGAAAGCAAGAGGGAGAGTGGCATGTGATTGGGCTGGTGTGGTAAGCAGACCAGGACTTATAGGCCATCTTGAAAATATTGGTATTAACTGATCAACACTTGAGTGCACATATAGTAGAAACATTCATTGGGTGTTGGGCAGATGGGAAGGGGGGGAGGGGATGGGTATATTCACATGTAATGGGTGAGGTGTGCACCATCTGGGGGACAGACACACTTGAAGCTCTGACTCAGGTGGGACAAAGGCAATATACATAACCTAAACATTTGTACCCCTGTAATATGCTGATATAAAAAAATGTTAAATAAATAAATAAAGATAGTGGCATCAATATAGCAGGATTCTTCCTAGTTTGATAGTAAGTTGTCAAAGGTCCGATAAGAAATTTAGTGGGAACTTCATTGAAGTGGTATAAATGTAAAAAGTGCTTTTTAAAAATAAGATGGCACTGTTGTTTTATTCTGAATTGATTTATATAAAATAACACTGTTTTAGGTGTTGAAAGTCTGGGCTTTTGGATTAGCATACCCAGGATCAAATCCTCTTCTATCATTTACAATTTATTTATCCTTTCTGAATCTATTTACTTAAGTGTTAAATGAGGCTATTAATTCCTCCTGCCTAGGATGTTGTGAGGGTTGAGGAGATAATGTGCATAAAACACTTAGTACCTTGCTTGGCATGTAATAAGCACTTGGTTGTTATTTTTCCATGAAAGTCTGATTATAGTATAAAAAATCACTTTATATCCTTTGCATTCATTTTCATGCTGAAAGAAAATGGTATAATTAAATACTTGGAAAGAAATATCTAATGGATATGGTGAGCATTTTTATTTTTTTTTCTAAAAGGGGATTTTGATTTGCTCTGTGTTCTTTCTATTCTTTGTATAAACAGCAATACTTATTCATCTTGAGGCCAAGGATGAAGTCTAGAAATCCATGGCTTTGGTGTTCTTACTTTTGTGCTCTTATTAAAGCTGATCTACCATCATCATCTGTGACCCTCAAAATCCATCTCTGTTTATAAAGAGTATTCAACTACTCATTTGCCATAGCTCACCCTGAGTAAAGAAGGATGTCGGTAAGACGGTGGGCATTCCTCTCCCACTACTGGTTCTCCTCGGCTGTATTTAATGTGCTATTAAACCTATACCTGGAGGTTTTCATTTTATTTATTATATTTTTCATTTCTGGAAGTTCAAATGATTTTTTTTTCAAATCAGGCAAGTTTGTAGACAGATGTAAAAATATCTATATAAGCTTTATGCTTATCTTTAATTTCTTTAACCTGCTTGTTTTAAAATTGCTGCTAATAACTCCAGTATCTATACTTGTACTACCGAGAGCAATGGTTGCTCTCTGCTCTTTCTGATGATTCTTGCTCTAGGCACCTTATTTCCTTTTGTGCTAAGTTGTTTTGTTTTATTTGGATTTCAATTAGCTGATCATTTTCCTTGGAATATTATTTGTGGAGATCCTCTGAGGCCGAAGATGAAGGGAACTCTTGTAGAGAGGATTTCCATTAGCCTTGGCAGGTGCCTAGGGTGTAACCACTCTGGGATCACTATAAATTAAATGAAATTCATAGCTTGAGGTTTGGGGAACTATCCAAGTAATAAGAATTTGTGCTGTAAGTCTACCTTAAGGATATGTAAGTGGTGGAGAGGGTCAAGTTTAGTCATGTTTCATTACTTTTCTTGAGGATGTAGCCCTTAACTTTACTGGGTAGAAGCTCTCTCCAATTTGGGATTTGACCAAGCACCACCCCCTCCTCATCCCCATCTCTTCAGCCCTGAGCTACCATTAAACCTAGCCTCAGGCTACTGGAATTACCAGGATCAGTATATCTTCAGTATATCTTCACTTAACTCTTTGAGCTCTGGTTAGATTTTGACGTAGGATTTCCTATCTTGTGAATTATTTGATAATCTTCAGAAAAAAAAAAATTAACCCAGTGTTCTGACTTATTTTGGTGGAAAGTTGGTCCAAATCACTTAGCTTGCAATATTGCTAGAAATAGAAGTTCCCTGCCATTTTATACTTAGGAGTTTAGGAGTTTTCTCAACCAGATTTTCTTTTTTGTTTGTTTGGTTGGTTTTTTTCTTTTGAGACAGGGTCTTGCTCTGTCCCCCAGACTAGACTGCTGGCATCCACCTAGCTCACAGCAACCTCAAACTCCTGGGCTCAAGCGATCCTCCTGCCTCAGCCTCCCGAGTAGCTGGGACTACAGGAGTGCACCACCACCACGCCTGGCTAATTTTTTCTATTTTTAGTAGAGACCGGGTCTCTCTCTTGCTCAGGCTGGTGTAAACTCCTGGGCCCAAGTGATCCTCCTGCCTCGGCCTCCCAGAGTGCTGGGATTACAGGCGTGAGCCACCGCACCTGGCGTCAACCAGATTTTCTATTTAACATTTCAAATTTCTTAGCATAATTCTCATTCTCTGACCCTATTTTCTTGCTACGGGCAGCTTTGTTTCTCATCTCCACTTCAACTTTTTTTTTTCTCCGTTGGATAAATTATATCTTTCTTCAATACCTTGAAATAGTTAACTCTCATTCATGAATGTGCTAGGAAATTTACAAAAAATAATCTTTAAAAAAACCTTCAAGATTATTTTGGTGTGTAATTTAGGAATGGATGCATGTCTTAGGAGAGAGTCAGAACTTGGCATATTGGGTGAAATAAATGTTGTGAAACAAGATATTCACGGATAGAAAGAGAGCATTATTGAGATGATTGACCAGACCATTTAGATTTTCAGAGAATTAAATGAAGCCAGGAAGATGTTATGGGAAATAAGCTGATTTAAGCAGGTAAAACAGGAAAGAATGATGGAGGAACTGGAAGAACAGGAGCATTTGTTAATCTTGGAGAATTATCTCATGTATTCATATTTTTTTAAAAAATCAATTAATGAACATTTGAGTATATACCACATAAATCAGGGCTGATTTGTAGTTTTCTCTTTTCTTAGAACTAAATAGCAGACATTTTCTATAACAAAGGACCTTTTAACCTCAAAAGAACATGCTTGATACATTTTCTCATCAAAACAATAGCTACAAACAATAGAGAAACAGGAAGTTAATAACAGGACATCTGAAACTTTATTATTTTTTTCATCTAGAGATAGTAGGGAGAAATCAAAGAAAGTATAAATCTCACCATGTTATTTTCACATAAATTTTTTTCTCTTGCTATTTTTTCTTCCTTGAAACATGTTAACATACTACAAATGGAAGAGGATAAAATAGTTGAAAATTCTCTGGATTATGCTATGTGAAAAATGTATATGTAATTCTTCATCTTTGATTTTCTAAGTTTTTCCAGTTTTTTAAAGTTGCTCAGCCACTGTTAATCACTTATTGAGTTCCTCCTCTGTCCTTGACAATAGGTGTTTTGCATGTAGTTTCTCACTGATTCTTGAGGAAACACCTGTGAGTTTCCAATTATTATTGCCATTTCGCAGGCAAAATTGAGACTCATAGAAAATAAGTGACAAATAACTTTATTGCTTATGAAGATTTCACCTATATTTACTTTGATGTTCATTTTAATTGTGATGTTTATACCAAGCCTGCGATAGTCAGATATTGTTATTCATTTTTTTACATGAGAACAAAAAGGCTCAATCTCACGGTTTTTTTTTTTATTTCAGCATATTATGGGGGTACAAATGTTTAGGTTACGTATATTGCCCTTGCCCCACCCAAGTCAGAGCTTCAAGCGTGTCCATCCCCCAGACGGTGCACATTGCACTCATTATGTATGTATATACCCATCCCTTCTCACAGTCTACTAATGGCACACTTCTTCGAAAGATAAACACATGGTGATAACGATGATGACTTTAAAGATTGTACATGGCTTGGGATTTAGAAAACCATATTGTTCAACACTAATTTTACTTAATAATACAGATGCTCCTTGACTTATGATGTGGTTATGTCACAATAAATCCATCTCAAGTTAAAAATGTCATAAGTCAAAAATGCATTTAATGCATGTAACCTACAGGGCATTATAGCTCAGCCTAGCCTACCTTAAATATGCTCAGAACACTTATATTAGCCTATAGTTGGGCAAAATCATCTAACATAAAGCCTATTTTATATTTATATTAAAGTATTGACTATCTCATGTAATCTATTGAATACAGTACACTGCAGAGTATAGCATCAGTTGTTCACCTTCCTAATTGTGATCCTGTCGCTGGCTGGGAGCTGTGGCTCGTTGCTGCTGCCCAGTATCGAGAGAGAGAGTATCATACTGAATATCGTTACCCCAGGTAAAGATCAAAATTCAAAATTCAGAGTACTATTTCTCCTGAATGTGTATTGCTTTGCAACATCCTAAAGTTGAAAAATTATAAGTCGAAGCATCGTAAGTCTTGGAACATCTGTATATGTATTTATTATATACCTTATAGAAGAGGAAAAATAATTTTCCCTCTACCATTCTAAATTCCTCACTGGGGTCCCAGTAACAAAAGACAGATTACCAGGAGAAAAACAAACAGAAGTTTATTAATGTGTATATCTCATATATACATGGGAAATATCCAGGGAAATGAGTAAATCTCAAAGAAGTGGCTTAGAATTCAGGCTTAAGTACCATCTTCAGCTAAAAAGAAAGAAAGTGTGGAGTTATGGGGATGACCAGGAAAAGTACAGTACAAGAGGAAGTTTTGTTAAGCAGATTTAAGTCATTCTATTCTTTATTAATAAGAATGTTTTGTGTCATCCTTCTTTTCCTAGTACAGAGAGAGAGAGAGAGTGAGAGAGATACTTATAAATGAATATTTCCTTTGCCAATGTAAATTTAACCTTATAAAAAGATAACTTCTACGCTATTTTCAAAGCTTCACCTGTGTCTGCTGCTTCTCAGGATAATCAGCTCAAAATCTTATTTTTATTTTAGTCCAGACCCCAACTCAAACCAAACAAAATAATTTTTATGCTAAAGAGGCATATTTTGGTATAGCATATTCTGATCTCTTACAATGTTAATATCTAATGCCATGAAAATAACCCAAGGAATGAACACAATGTGTGAAGAGTTCTAGGAAGAACATAACAAGTAGACTGTATAATTATAAGTGGCAATCTGTGTCTCAACAGTTTCTTTCACTTTGTCAAATATAATTTCTTAAAGATATTTTTCAATGTGCTTCACTGATTACAGCCAGGAAATATTTGTGGCATAAAGCTGTAACCCCCAAATAGCAATTTGTTCTTTCTTCTTCGGTGTCAGAAAAGTCTAATTTGTAAATTTGTGTGTGATGATCAAAGTAAAAATGAGTGTAAGGTGTTGTCCCGCTAGAATTTTGCTGCAAATTCAACTCACAAAAGGCAGATTAATTGGAGAAAAGGCATACAAATTTATTTAGTGTGTATACACGGGAGCCTTTAGAATGAAGACCCAACCCCCTAAATGGGATGCAGAAGCTTATATAACATCTTGAGGTTACAGAAAGAGTGGGGGTTTGGATTCTGGTGAAACAGGTTATGGCAAGTGGGGAGAAGAGGAATTCTGTTGAGGGGCAATAAATGATTATTGGGGAAAATTTGATGGGCTTGAAGAACATACAATGGTCCGGGGCAAAGTCTGTTAGGCCTGTTACCAAACCAAACAGAAGTCCACTCACCCAGCACAGCAAAGCCAGACACTGAAGTTAAGAGTAGCAGGGGGAGAAAGATGCATTTTATTGCATGGCACCATGCAAGGAGAATAGGCAGCTAATGCTGAAGTCCTGAGCTCCCCGATGGCTCACACACCAGGGTTTGTAAAGGCGGAGTACATTTCAAGAAAGCAGAAGTTGGCCGGGCGCGGTGGCTCACGCCTGTAATCCTAGCACTCTGGAAGGCCTAGGCGGGTGGAT
>CAUYRT010007176.1:0-24673 GCA_963574885.1 Lepilemur ruficaudatus
AAAGAAATAGAGGTACATAAGAAATTAGGGTGGAAAATATCTCATTTTCCAAAAGGGGAATTGAAGGATTTCAGAACTGCAGATAAGTATGTTTGTTTAGACAAAATGATGATGCTGTTAGTTTTTGATAACTGAAAAATGGAAGGCCTAATCAGGGCAGGCCTGAGACCGTATTTAAGAGGTGCTAATGGAGATGAGATCTGGGAGACAGAAATCATGATTTCCCGGGTCATACAATCAGAAAGACTGAAAACATTTGGGCAGACGACTCCATTAGCTTGGGTAATGCTAGCTGGTGGAAAAAATAAGCTAAAATTTCAGTGGATTTAACACAGAAAAAGTTGATATTTCAGTGGTATAATGGTACAGTATGTGGTATTCCTGGTCAGTGGGTAGCTTTCTTCCATGTGGTAGCTTCCTCCTTCCATTTCATGGCTTCCTCATTTCCTAGGGTCTTGGAATCCTCTGCATATAGCAAGCAGAAGAGTGAAATAGTGGAAAAGGTACAGCTGCTTCTTAAGAATCCAAGCTGGAGGAGGAAATTTTTTCAAATCATATGTCTGATAAGGGATTAACATCTAGCATATATAAAGAACTCCTACAGCTCAACAAGAAAAAAACAATCCAGTTCAAAAATGGGCAAAGGATTTGAGTAGACATTTCTCCAGAGAAAGCGTATAAGTGGCCAATAGGCACGTGAAAAGACATTCAACATTATTAGTAATTTGAGTAATGCAAATCAAAACCACGATGACATACTACTTCACATAATATAGTATACCACGATGACTATTACTAAAAAAATGGGAAGTAAGTGTCGATGAGGGTGTGGAGGAATTGGAACCCGCACACACTGCTGGCAAGAACGTAAAATGGTGCAGCCATTGTTGAAAACAGTATAGTGGTTTGTCACCAAGTTAAATGTGGAATTACCATATGATCCAGCAATTCTACTCCTGTAATATTCCCAAAAGAATTGAAAACAGAGACTCAAATGCATATACCCAAATGTTTATTGCAGCATTACTCACAACAGCCAAAGGGGAGAAACAACCCATGTCTCTGTTGTCAGACGAAAAGATAAACCAAATGTAGTATATGCATATAATTGAATTATTATTCAGCCATAAAAAGGAAAAAAATTCTGATACATGGTAAACATGGATGAACCTTGAAAAAATTACAGTAAGTAAAAAAAAAAAAAAAGCCAGACACAAAAGGACAAATATTGTAAAATTCACTTTTATGAGGTACCTAGAAGAGTCAAATTCATAACAGGAAGTTATAAATAAATGTGACCAGGGCCTGGGGGGAGGGAGAATGGGGAGCGTGTGATCAATGAGTGCAGAGTTTCAGCTGGGGAGACAAAAAGTCCCCGAGATGGATGGTGGCGACGGTTGCACAACAATGCTAATGGACTTAGTGCCACAGAACCGCACACTTCGAAGTGTTACAATGGTAGATTTTGCGCGACGTGTTTTAAAACACGGCTTTAAATACCAGCTTGATGTTTCGGCTCTCCCATTCTTCCCGCCCATAATTCCACCTTTATTCCCCTATTTTTTCATATTTGCAATGCTCCTACCCTAGCCCCACAGTTTATATTCCCAAAATGTACTCAATGTTTGTTTTTTATCACCATCTATTTCCCCAGCCTGTGGAGCAGGCTATGGTGGCTATTAACGTATTTTTGCTGCCCAGGTCATATAACCACTCCCTCTTTTTCGTTCCTTTGGGGACTCCTTTTCTTTGCCATGTGACCTCAATAACCTGCAAATCTCACTCTCCACCCACCTTTCTTCTTTAATACTCCCTGGATTCCTTTGAGGCAGAATTCGTCTCGCTTCTCCTGCTTTCCCAAGGCATCTTAGTTCATGGTCTCATCTCAGTTTGCCTTGTTCTAAGACATGCTGTGCTCCGGTCTCTCCTCTACCACTTCCCTTAACAGGGCAGAGTCACACCAAGCCCAGATGCACGTGACCCATGAGGAACTGTCCCCATGATGCCGTGAATCCGGGACACTTGCTCTCAAACATTCACATGCGTTAGTTCACCTACGAGTTTGTCTAAAATGTGGGTGTTAGTCCCGCCCCAGAGATGCAGGTTCATTTTGTCCAACACAGATGATTCATGGACCACATTTTTAAAAACACTGATCCAGAATTTAAGTCAAGGTTAAGTTCTAAACTTCAGTCTGTGAAAATATCAGCCTGAGGTTGGGATAAACAGCAACTCTCATGGAGGAGAAAGTTGCAATATATTCCTAGGTGTAATATTTCTTTAAATTTCACTCCATTTTTTATTTCATGCCCACTCTATTTCTTACTTGGTGTTATGAAGTTACTATTAAATATTGTCATTTTGATGGCATGTTTTTCTACAAATAGTATAATTACCAAATTTTTCCAGGTGTTCTTGCCTTTCCACTCAATTAGACACAGCTGAGCTATTTTAACCACTCAGGTGATAAACCATGAATAGATACCACCAAAATCCATATAATGAGAGCTACTTAATTTGTAGGTACAGTGTGTAGGAGCTAATGCTCAGCCTCCATCCACACATCCAGCTATCATCTATGGACTTTTACCCTATCCCATCACTGTGCCATGCAAATGTACTCTGAGAATCCAGACAAGTAGAAGATTAAATAGTCCACCAGTTAGAATAGCCAAGCTGATAATCTGGGAGGCTGAACTAACGGCAGTTGATAAAGCAACTGTCCAGTGAGATGTGAAAGGAAGAATGCCTCTAATCCACGGATTAACCATGGTCGTTCCTGTTTCTCATCGCCTGCCTTCTCCAAACCCTTAACTTAGCCTCGGGGTCTCCTCCTTGACCATCCCTGAACCAATGGTAGAGACCAAGGGAGTGAAATGCCTGATTCTCCACATCTGAGCCATGTTTCATCCCTGGGGCTGAAAGGGGGAGACTGGACCAGTTCTAACCCAGCCATAAAGACTGCAAGGCAGGCAGGGGCAGTTCCCCAAAGGAAAATGCCTCACTATCATCAGAAGTTCAAGGTTAGTGCTGTAGAACCCCAACAGGTGCTCTTTTCAGAGGTCTCCGCATTCCTGAACCCCCGCTGCTCCCCGGGATTACAGCTCCACCGGCACCTCCCCATCTCGCTTCTTAGTCGTTGCCCACCAGCATTCTGAGACTCTACATCCTGTCCCGGAAATTTGTCCACACCTGGCATGACAGGATGAGAAATTGGGAATCGGCTACTGGCGTTGGAGGAGGCAGACAGTCTCTGCTTGTTCCCATAACAATTGGGCACTTCTGAGAGAGGCTCTTAGGAAAAGATGTGAGTCCCTGGAGACCTCCTGCTTGTAGACTTTAACATCCTCCGCTGCACCCCGGTGTGGCTATTAATTAATATTATTATCATCTTTCGCCCAGATGGATAGAAATACTAATTGCTCCTCTCCCACGAATCTCCCCATAGTCATACTTACCATTAGACAAATACCGACCTAAGGACAGATGATTGGCTCTCAATATTCAGCACCCGTTTTGTTAGAGGAACAAGGAGAAGAGCTCAAAATAAGGAAGAAGGTTGAAATTCTGCGACGGAGCTGCCTGTGCCAAGATGCCTGTCACCCTCCCGGCCCCTCTGCCCTGCTGTTTTCCTTTCTGTCCCCCTCAGTGCCTCCTTTCTGCCCACCCCACTTCCACGTTCTCTCACTTCTGCAGCCACCGGCCCCGTCGTTTGGGGCAGAGAAAACCGAAAATCTCTTTGAAATAAAGCAAGGCAGAGTGGAAGGCAAGGGGTGAAACTCACACACCAAGCCCCTCTCCTGCTCTTCCTTAGCCGTGTGACCCTGAGACGCTGCCAACCCCTCAAAGCTGCCTCGGTTTTGTGGGTGTAAAGGAAGACCACCCAAATAAGAACGAGCAAAGGCTATTTACACAGGACTTGCTGTCTTCACGGGGTCAGCCACCGCCACTGCGTTTGACAGAGACTCAAAGGCAGGCAGAAGAGCGAGAAAGCCTCACTAGGGAAACAAGGGAAGGGTCAGGACTGCCCTGATCGGAGGCTGTTGGCCTCAGAAGCTGGAGGTGGGCTCAGGTTGAGACGGAGCAGTGACAAGTAACCTGACTGGCATTTCTAATGGGTCATCTGGAATTAAGAAAAGGTCAAGGTGGTCTGGTCAAGGGGTGGACATGGCTTGGGCCGAGGCACGCAGAGACAGAGGAAAATCACCCAACCCAGCATGCAGAGACAGAGCCGACAGAGCCTGCTGGCGGGTGGGGCTCGGACTAAGGGGAAGAGCAGAGAGGAAGGAGAGAGAGCTCCGGCGGTGGTGGGTGGCAAAGGAGCCACAGCTGTGCTCTCAGCGACAGTTCAGGGTGTGGGGTGGGGAGAGGGAAAGGAAGGAGGGTGGCTGGGGGGGATGGGGAGGGAGACAGGCTCACCCCAGCCTCAAGTCTCTTTTGAGAACCCATGAAACATAACTTTGCGGTCCAGAGGTCTGCATGCACACAGACTCTTGCTTTTCTGTCCTCTCTCCTCCGACCCTGTTGCTGTCATTTGACTCCCAGCTGCTCAGTGTGGGCAGCTGCCCAGAAGGACCCCCGCCACCGCCATGCCCCTCACAGCCCCCTCCCTTCCCTTCCACGGGAGGAGGGGGAGATGGGTTGCAATGGCCAAACTTTCCTAATTGCCTTCACAGCAGCTCTCGGGTCCCTGGCTGAAACAAAGAAATCGCCTCCAGATGAGGGGCCCAAGCGGGGAGCTGGCCTTCGATTGGCCGGAGATAATTGGGCTGCTGTCTGGGTCTCTGGGAATGGGCTGTTCAGGAACATTAGCGAAGGCCACTGGTGTCTTGCTGGGCCAGGGCGTGCAGAGAGACGGAATGAACCAAGCAGGAGGCGTCGTGGTCATCAGAAACTCTGCTGGGGGCCTGGCTGCCTCTGGTCCCCGGGGGGTGGGGACGAGGATGGGGCCACCAGAGTTTCTAGGAGCTATGTGGGTGTCCTCTCTGGCTGCTTCTCCTGAGAGCCCCCTTTTGGAGCAGAGTGGACAAAGCACTGTGTTCCTGGAAGCTCTGAGAGGTGTGGTCCAACTGCCCACTCTGCCACTTGCTCCAGTTCACTTTTGGGAACCTCCATTTTCTCATCTGGAAAATGGAGACAACGATGCTACCTTGGGTTTGGGGTGGGAGAATTAACAACCACCGGTTATCTTCCTGAGACTCGTCACATTTTCTCTGAAGGGCGAAGGTGAAGGGACCTTCTCTGGGTCAGCAGGGGAAACTTCAGGAGAAATATAGAAGAGATCTCTGGGCTGTCAGTCAAACCACCACTCTGTTCTCTTGCACAAATGACCTGGACCTAGCCCAGGTCGAGACGTGTTGGTCCTAAATGCTTCGGAAGAGCAGGAGGCAAGCTGTCCTAGCTGCTCGGAGCACGGCCCGGCTGTCTGGTCTATGTCTGCAATGGGGGGTGGGCTTGGAGGAAAGTGATGCCTTCTACACAGTGAGGCAGCGGTGAGGGGGAATCAGGAAATGCTGGAGTTGACTCCTGATCACGTCGGTTATATAACTGGGTGCCCGATCACAGGTGTCACTGTCATGAAAGGACTCAGGAGGATAGCATAGAGCACTGCATGTAAGGTACCCGGCCGAATGCAGGGTGTTCAATAAACCTTGGGACCCCTTCCCTCCGCCCACTGCATCAATCATCTGGTGTTCGGCGGTGGATACAGGAGATTTCCCGTCACACCCCACAGCCAGAGCTGTTCTAGCCTTGACGGTTTTGTTACCGGTGCAGGCCCTTGGGTTGTCTATGCGGAACTCCTCTATGCTAGACTCCCTCTGGCCAGAGACCGAACGGGAGTCACAGACAAGGGTTTACTGGGGGCTCATATTCAAACACGAGGGAGACAGTGCTGGTTAAGAAGCAACCAGACTGGCTCCCCAAACAGAGGGCTGGGGAACGTTTAAACACTAGAGAGAGAGACAGTTTGGCACCCACACTGAAATCACAGCATGTACAGGCACAGGTTGGCAGCTGCCCATCCCACGACCGTGCTTCTCCACACACTGCGTGTGTCACCAGCATGATAAGTCTCCACCCCTGGGCCTGACTCTTAGCACTAAAATGAGAGAAAGTGTTGATGAACAGTCAACTCTGGGCTTCATCTTGGGAGTAACCAGTTTGTGCTGGCTTTGCCTGGGGCCCTTGGACCCCTGCTCCACCGGTTGCCACGTCCTGGTAAAGAAAGCTGAGCTACCTTCTATTGCAGCAGGCTGCTAACCATGTCCAGAGCTTTTGTTCTGTGTTGTAAGCAGACGTAAGCTTTGGCTCAAGGCTCAGGCAGGTAGCCGAAGTCCACCTCCTATACTATCTCTGTGTCTCTCCCCTCGCAGCCCCCCCCATCCTCCCCCACTGCCCCGGGCACCGCCCACGGCCCAGCCCCGGCCACCATTGTCTCCCGCCAAACTCACGAGGCTCCCTCGACACACATCTCACCCTTTCCCATCGGCTTGTTTCCTCCTTACAAATCCAACTCTGCCACCCTCTCCCCAAAGCAGTCTCAGAGGCCCCTCCAAGACAAAGATGAGAATGTTTTCAACGTGGCCTAATTGCACCCCAGGGAGCCTTGCCCAGAGCCTCATCCCCACCCCCTCACCGATGAATCGATGACTTGCCACTCCTAGATTTCTTCCGGAACCTCCGTTCCTGTTCATCCTGGAAGGCTCCTTCCCACCCTGGAAGTCAGGCAGCTCCTCCAAATGTTTCTCTCCCACTTTAAGAGCCTTTTGTGCATTCTCCACCCACTCGTGTTGGCTCCGACGTGGGAGTGTCCGCGTGGGCCACAGCTCACCTCTTACCTAAGCAGGACACTCAATCACTGAAAATGTCCCCAGACACCCTCCTGAGTGAACACCTGCATCCTCAAACACCGCAGCTGGCTGGGATGTAGTTGGATTTCTGAAATGGGTTCTGTGAAGGTCCCATGGTCGTCATGAAGGTAATTCCTGCAGGGCTGCCCGACAACAGGTAGGCAGGGTGCTTACCCTAGAGCTGAATGTGAATTGTGGTGAAAGTCAGAAGCCAGAGCCAAAGTGTCGGTATCCAACACTTAGCAAAGGGAGGCTACAGAGAAAAGCAGTCTGGGCTGGAACATTGGGAACAAATCAGAAAATGGAGCACGAGGTGAGTTGGGTGAATGGTTCATAGAAAAGTTTAAGGGGTTCCTGTTTTACCAGCATGCACACTGACCACGCACATCTCTTCCTTACTCTGCGACATCATGTCAGTAGTTTCAAATTAGCCACGGTGGGAATATGTACGCACAATAATTGGCAAACAGTACAGATCCCAGTTTAATTTCTCTGTTTGTTTTTCCAGAAAATGGATTGTTAAGCATTTACCAGTGCACCACTGGCAGAGTAGTAGAGTGATAGAGTAGTCAAGGGCACGGGCATTATTATCAAGGAAACCTGCACAAGTTATTTAACCTTGCTGAGACTCAATTTTATAATCTGTAAAATGGGTTGAGTCACCTTAGAGAGATTCATTCGGATTAAAAGCTCTCATTGTACAAAGTGCTCAGCAGGGCCTCATGCACACAGAAAACCCTCTCTGGTGATGACAATAAACCCCGTTCCTGGTGCAACCACAACAGAGCTAAAGGCTTCTTTTCCTGCCATCCCCTCCACAGTACCCCCCTGGACTGACTTAAAAGAGATATTCAGGAGCAAAGTGAAGTCAAATATATATAGTTTCAGAAGTGCCAAAGTCAAGAAGAAAATTTCTACAACTTCTCATCTCTGCCAACTTACTTTCTGGATGTTTGTTAAAGAAATAGAATTCGAAAAGCCAAGTCTTTCTGGGAGGATTTCTCAATAATTGCCTTTTTTTCCTTCAAATGTTCAGAGATGATTTCCGCCACCACCAAGATACAGGTAAAAAGCGGGTGGGGTGTTTCGGTGCCAAGCCCAGCCTGTCTTTTGAGCAGGGAGGTTATAACAAGAAGATAGCTGTCTCTGAGAAAAGCTAATCCGTCGTTTTCACGTCCAACCTTTGCAAATTGTGCCCGTGTGGCAGAGTCTGAATCACTCTCTCTAACAGCCTCCGAAAACAAATGCAAAACCTTTCAAGTTCATTCAAAGTCATTACGACACTTTCAGGAACTGAATCAATTACCGTAACCTCGGTGGGTGTGTAAAATATGAAATTGCCAGCACCCTCGCGGAGCCACAGAGTTGGTAAATTAGCAGAAATTGATTATGGGAGCTCTGGGAGCAGCCCCCGGTGTGCTCAGTATCTTGATGACAAACAGCAATATACTATTTGTGAGATTGTGTTTGATGAAATCGTCTCCTGAGCTAATGGTGCTTTGTCGGGTGATCATGGATTTTGCCATCTCGCAAATTGACAGGGGGTTGAGCTTACCACGTTGCGACTGATGAAGACGATACAATGCAACCGTTCTGGCAGGTCCAAGGTAGATTCTGTATCGCAATCTAGGTGAGAGTTCCGGCTTTCCAAATGGGCTCACCGTGGTTTCTCCTCTCTGGACACCACGGGTCACACTCTCAGAACAGACTGTGATTAGACCGTTTGGATGTGGGGTGAGTTGTTTGTCCTTCTCATCACTCCCTTCTTATAATCTATCCCTTCTCCCCCTGCCCCCACAGCATCTTACGGACCCACTTTCTGAGCCAGGTATATTAGGAGGCAGGATCACTGTGCCCTAAAATGTTCGTGTCCCCAGTGTAGCCTCCTCTTCTAGTTCCTGCTCTCTTGGTTTATGTGTTGATTTGTCTCAAAGCAAGAAGATAAGCTTAAGGTTGCCTTTGCTGAGAATGGAGGCAGAAAAACAAAGGAGTGAAGACAAAACCTCCCAGCATCAATACACGACGACCTCCTGGGATGTCTCTCTCCCTCACCACAATGACCCTGCTGTAGGACCTGCCCCCTCTGCCAACTCAGCCATAGCCTAATGATCCCTGGCATGAGCACCTGACCCGAGCTGGGAAAATCAGATTCCCTACTGAGAATTTGACATTTGGAAGACCAAGATTTGGAAGTCGTGTCATTGGGTCTGAAGCACTGTAACGAGAAGCATCCTGGATCCTTGAGCTCATGCCCCAGAGAAGACCTGGTTCTTGCCTTCATTGATTCTTGGTTATCCAATACTCTCTGGGTCTCCTTACACCTCCCCAGGACCTTTCCGATAAAGCCCCAACTTGTTTTCACCTAAGTCCACCACGATCCATTTCTACCCCTTGCAGAAAAAAGAACTGTAACTAACACAATCAAACTGGACTCAGTAACAGGACCCAGTGAGGGAGCAGCTTCACTGAGTCCTTCGCCCATCCATTCAGCAACAGTTATCAAGCACCTGCCTCGTGCCAGATGACATCTCCACAGCTGTGGATATGGCAGGGAAGGGACAGTCACTCACATGCTCCTGGAGGAAAAGAAACAATACACAGGAGACAAGTCACTCCACAGAATGAGTGTGGATTGTGCCGACTGCTGGCAAGGACAGAGGGCAGCCCCACAGAGGGGCAAGGCAGGAGCACTGCTGGGGCTAGCGTGGCCTCTCAGACGAGGTGACATTACTAGATGGAAAAGAGCCAGAGGGGGCCCACCTGGTGGAGAAGAGCATTCTGGGTGGCCAGACGAGCACGTGCAAAGGTCCTACAGTAGAACGAACTCATCTTGCATGATGCAAATATTCAAAAGTGAAACAGACGCCCCCACCTGCATTACAGCTGCAAAGGAAGGCATTTTGCAAGGTTACCAAGTCCAGCCCCTGGTTCATCAGCTGTGAACATGAGGCCTGCAGTCACTTGCACCTGGATCAATTGCATTCAGACCCAGTGTTTCTGTCTGTCTCCTCCGCTAGATTGTGCTGGCAAACTAGAACCTAAACACGGAGAATGACCCACCCTTGCAGCCAGCATGGCGGTTAGCATGTGGCAGGCGCACAGCCAGTGTTTAATAAATGTGCATCCCTTACTGCCCACCTCACGGGCTCTCACTGCTCCCAAGCCCATGAAGCCATGAGGTCCCTGTTAGGTTTGTTCCAGGTGGGAACCTGAAAAGTGTGTATAGGACGGAATGCAGTTAATGGAAAACTTAGGCTTGTAAAACAATAGCTGCAGGAGTCTGGAGCGGCCCCGACATTGTAAATCTAACAGGCGGCTGCACCAGTATTCCCTCCCCTCCCTCCACCATAGGGACGAAGTGCACCCCTCCCCCTCTCTCCTGATAAGGGTGACACCGAGCCCAAGGACGGTTGCGCCCAAGGACGGTTGCGACTGGGGCAGGGTCCTAGGAGTTGGTTGTTTGAAAAAGAATTCATTACAAGCGGCTGTTCTGGCCCACTCACGTACTCCCCCAAGAAAAACCCTCCGTAAAACCCAAGGCTTTCCCCTTTTCTCTCTTGGACATTTTCGCCTCCACCCATCTGCACCCAGATGCTCAAAGTAAACAGCATTTTGCTACACGTGAGGCTTCATGTGTGTCTCTCTCGGCTGTGGACCTAACAGTCCTCCCTCCGGAAAAGAAAGCTTCTTTTCTCTGTCCATCCCCAGCGCCAGGCATAGAGGCCAGGCCACAGCATGTTTGCCACATGAATTGATGAGGAAACTGTATCATCGGCTACTTTGCGTTTGCTAAGGGAGGTGGGAAAGCCCTGGCTCTGGTGTCGGGGACACCCACGGTCAAACCCCAGGTCTGCCTGTTCGTGCTTTTGTGATCGGGGCTCATTCCTTCCCGAGGCCTCAGTCCCACCATGTGTGAGATGGGCGTGGTACGGACGGGTTCGCTGTGAGCGCAGAATGAGATGACATATGTAAAGCCAAACAAGACGGCCGGTCTGTGGTAAGATGTTTTTTTTATTATGGAATCGTGTGTGTTTTTAGCCAGACGGCATTGAGCTCTGTGCTCTGTGCCTGCACTAAGCCCCTCTCCTGTGCTGTCTGTTCATCCTCACGAGAGACCGCTATCGGAGGTACTGTTTTTGTCCCCAGTTTACATGGGGGGAAAAACAATTACCCTCAGAGACGTTAAGTAACTTGCCCAAAGTCACACAGCTATAAACAGCTAATCAACAGGATCTGACTCCAAATCCATACAATCATCCTGTCTCCCCCAGTAAGGGGAGGGGATGGGGGTCTGTGAGCTATTTTCAGCAAGTTATCATCTCCCCTCCCAGTCACCTAGACTGGGTCTCTAGTTTCTGATAACACATTTGTTCACCCAAAATGCATGGACATATACATGCACCTTCTCTTTTGAGGGAACCTGTCAGATCTGATGGAGGAGGAAGACGCATCCTGCTTCAGGCTCCCGCCCTTGCACTGCAGAGGACCATGCCCCATGCTGTTCCAGTCCGGAGGCATCAACAACCTGCCCCCTTCTGACCTGCTCCCCCAGCACAGTAAGTTCCCTCAAAGCATCCAATCACACCCTCCCCCAACCTCTCACTCCAAGGGGGGGCGTCTCCTGGAAGCTGGAGTTGGGGGCGGGGGGGGGCGCTTTCATCAAGAAAAGCACAACGGGCTTCTGACAGATCACAGGGAATGACTCTCTCTCTCTTCGCTCTGTTAACATAATGAGGGGATAACCTGGTATTTAAATCGCAGCCACGGTGGTAAATCTGCATTGTCAGCCTTCAACGTGATTTACAAAATAGTTTAAAAATGCATGAACCTTCTTCTCTATAAAGTATGGGGATGCTAAGTTAACTTCTAAATATTTTATAGCCCAAGGTGAGCTCTTTGCCTTGTGGCCATCACTCACCGAGCACGCTCACCGCCTGTGCTTCCAAAGACGCGCCTTGGTAGAATGTGCAAGTGTGCGAGGCGCTCTTGGGGGTGGCGTGGAGGGGTCATTTTGCCTCTGGTCATATGAACAATGCTATCGCTCACCATCTTCCTGCAAAATGGCTGCTGCAGACATCTCCGGCAGACTCGAGATCTTGTCTTGTTCGTGAGAACCGAGCAAGAGACCACTGACCGTGAAGGTCTCTCCTGCAAGGTGGAGAAGATACTCTCAAAAGAGGGTTTTAGAGAACAGTCTGGAGACGACCCCAACATCTTTGCTGCCTGGAAAAGATTGAAGCTGGCCAGGGTGAGAAGCAATGGTGACCAAAGACCGACCAATCTGGGAAGAGAAGAAAGGCTAGGCTTGGAGGAAGGTTGTTTTTCTCTTGTCACAAGTGTTCTTCTCAAGGCTGGGACCACGTGTATGTCCCTGGAGCTAAATGTTGAGTACTGCTGGGGCAAAACGATTATGACCAGGATGACTCCCCAGAGCCACCTGGGACTGCTGGCCACGAGTCAGAGCTCTCTCACTTGAGGTTAACCCATCCATGGAACTGCTCCTACTGTCACTGGAAGAAGTCAAGCATCAGCTGGGCAACTAGCAGGGCATTTGCTAAAGAGAGTCATCGAACATTACGTGAAGAGGTGGACCCGGGAGTGTTTCTGAAACTGCGGCCCTCAGATCAGTAGCATCAGCGTCTGGGTTGTTTGTTCAAATGCTGATTCCCAGACCCTTTCAGATGAACTGAATCGGAATAGGTGGGCGGAGGAACCCAGGAACCTGCATTGACAATAATCTTCGTTGGCCTTTTTTGTGCACACTCAAATTTTAGAACCACTGGGCTTACTAATATTACAGTTCTGAATCCCAACTGAACTTTGGAATTCTTAAAGGGGAACTTTAAAAAGTACTGGTGCCCTAGGACCCACCCACAGAAATTCTGGTTTAATCAATGGGCAGTGTGTCTTGGGCATGGAGAGCTTTAAAAACTCCCCCAGGTTAATTCCAAGGTGTAGCCAAGGTTGATCACTACTGAGCTAGAGGAATTTTAGACTCTTGGGTTTCTATGAATTAGCATCTGCACTCAGCTGGAACTTCTCTAAGTGATGGAATGCTCACCACTTCACCAGGTAGTTCATTCCTCGATTGATGGTTCTAATTGTAAAACTTTATTCTTCCGACTGAACTGAAATTTTACTCCGTATCAATTCCATTTGCTGGTCCCAACTGCCTTGAGATCAAGTCATCCCAACCAACAAACTGTAGAGTTGATGAACTTGGCATCAGCTTTGCCCCGCTACCTGCTTTTCTTCTCCTTCAGTCTCTCACCTCTTTCCCACCCTCTAAACCCACCTGATAGCCAGTGCACGAATCTCTCTCTCGCTCCATGAAAATCAGCTCTCAGGAAGGCGTCTGAGATGAGGCGATTGCACCCTGGTATGACTGAGTCAATGGAGGGAGTCTGGATGCCAGAGACCTGGCTCCTCCTGGCTCTACCCCTGTAGGACCCTGGACAAGACCCTTCCACTCTCTGGGTCTCAGTGTTTCCATCTCTAAAACTAGCAGGACTAGTCTAGATCAGTTCTTAAGATTTTTTCAGCTCCCAAAATCTAATCTGGGAAAGGATTGGGAAGCATAGAAATTAATAGCTAACGTAGTCAACCAACGGAAGAACGAGAGAGGGAGGAAAGGAAGGAGATGGGGAGAGGGGAGGACGAAAAAAGAGATGAAAGAGGGAGGGAAAGGGGAAGGAAGGTGGGAGGAAGGGAGAGAATGGGGTGGGGGAGGAAGTTTGGCAAAGAGAGAGGAAGGGAAGGAGGGAGGGAGGGAAGAAGGAAGGGCCATTGGAGCTTTTTTGCAACTTTCTCGTGCATCAAGCAAAATATTTTGAAAATTTAGACAACAACACTACTCTTTACATAGTTACTTATTACACGGTGCTGGTGTGCTGTTTGAATCACAAATTGCATGCTAATGGCCTAATTCATAAGCCATTGACATTCTTTATGAGTCCTTAGCATTCAGAAATGAAGAATTTGTGTTCAAAATATAATTTGCATTGCAAAATTCAATAATTTAGTTTCTCATATTCATTAATGCCTAAAACCACAACACATAACTTATCCCATTCCAACTCCCTCCCTAAGACACTGGAAAAAGAAGTGTTTCAGCTGGGAAATCAAGTACTGCTTTTTATGGCCATGTTTGAAACTGCTCTGAGAGTCATGATGAAGGGAAGCCGTGCTTGTTTTCCTCGAGGAGCGGGTACGGAAGGATTCTGCCGCAGCAAGATAACAGAGCTAGAAGGGCCTCTCAAGCTCACGCAGAAGTTTATTTAACATTCCCAACCTCAGAAACCCCATCTGAGACAAAAATTCCTACTGAAAGAGATGTGCAATCATCAGGGAACTTGTTAGTGGAAAACTCAGTGAAATGATCAATGTCACACTCAATGTAACAATCGAATAGTCCATGGGACACTCAGTTGAATAGTGTATGGAACACTCAGTGAAATGATCAATGTAACGTTCAATTGAAGAGTCCAGGACACAATTGAATAGTCTGTGGAACACTCAAAACTACTGTCAATTAGATATTTAATGGAAAGGGCTACAGAATACTCTGTAAACTAGAAATGGGGAGCATTCTCTTAGCAGATACCTCTGTTGTAAGACAGGGAACCTGCTTCATATATGAAGGACCAAGTTGGATTCACAGCATCTCTAGCTATTTTTTTTTCCTAGCACAAGGTAGGCACCGAAAAATCATCGAAAGAGAGAAAGGAGAGGTAGATTGTTTATGGAGGAGCTGGTGGGAATGTTTACCTGGCTCAGGTGCCCTTTAATAGCAGGTCTTTGGTGGTGCTACCTGGAATTCAGCTCCAATGCACCTATCTTGGTTTGATAGGTTTTATTGGAATGTGCTTGGATAAATCTTTTCTTTTGGAACAATGCTTAGGCCGCTGGTTCAAACCAGAACCCAGATCTGAGTATCAGGACAATGAAACCGAACGAACACAACTCCTGGAGTCAGAGATCCTGCATTCTCCTTTTCACTGTGCCTCTAGCCTGCTGGGAGAGCCTGTCGAAGTCACATCCTCTCTCTGGGACTTGTAAATAGAAAGATTTGTGTGTTATGATCTCTAAAAACTCTTTCAACACTGAAACCTCCAGGAATTTGAGATCTGACCCTAGTATCACGACCAAAAAAGTGGTTACTTGTCACTCCTGTCTGGGTGTATTTGCCTCCCAGAGCTGGTGTCCAAGTCCTTAGATGGTCAAAGGCCAAACACTTCACTGGAATGTACAGTGGCCCGTTAAAGGGAACCACGTGTATCTCATTCAGCGCCATATTCCCAGTGCCTGGCTCACAACATGCACATCATCAGTGCCCAAGAAATAGTCACTCCTTCATCCAACAGCACCGACAACATCACAAGCTACATTCTAAGAGTTAGGGACATGGTGATGAACAACACAGATAAATCCGTACCCTTATGAAGCTTAAGTTAGACTGGGAGATACAGACACAAACAAGTAAAGCACACGTCAACAAACAAAACAAACAAGTTCAAATAGTGATTAGAGCGGATAAGATAAGGTAACTGGGTGGAGAGTGGCTGAGATGAAGGACTACTTTAGATTAGGTGTTCAAGAATAAGTCCTCTGACATTTTGTAGAACGTTACAGTTGAAACCTACATAACCAGAAGAAGCCAGCCGTGGGAAGACCCCAAGGCAGAGCATTCTGGGGAGAGAGAGGAGCAAGTGCAAAGGTCCTGAGGCAGAGACATGTTCTGGGTGTTCGTGGAAGGTAAGCAAAGGCCCGTGGCAGAGAGGGGCAGTGAATGGGTGAGGGGTGAGGGGAGCAGTGGCTGTGGACCATGTAGGGCCTTAGAGACACATGGTCAGGAGTTAGGATTTTATTCCAAGTGAGATAAGAAACTATGGAATGCTTTAAACAGGTGAGGAGTACGATCTGGTCCATAGCTTTCAAGGTCCACATGGCTGCTTTACGGAAAAATCGAATTGCTGAATGGAGTACAAGGTACCTACTATGTGCTCCTTAGAAGAGGGTCAGGCTGGGAAGACGATGCTCATCCACAAGAAGGACACGGGCAGGTATTGCAGAAAGCATCTGCAGTGTGACTCCTGCTACGGGGCATCTGCCTGGAAAGCCATCCCTCCTGCCTGACACCCAGCACCTCTTTGTGAAGCCTGAAAGTGACCCTCATTTCAAGATTTGCTCAGCACCCTCCTCCTTCCATCTCTGCAGACTCAGTAGCAGAGCGGCGAGAGCAAGTCATTCATCAGCAAATCTAAAATATTTATCACGCATATTTTAAAGGCCAAAGTGCTACATCACCGAGCTCTGTCCAGATGGGGACAAGGTTTCATGGCACCGATGACTGAGATAAGGATGTGCCAGACAAAATTGCAGACAATTAATCTGTGCAAATGGAACTCTTCAAAAGGGACTGGAGGACTCGCTTAGGCACCAAAGACAAACCAGCCTATAATGACCATCATTAAAATTTAATACAGTTTGCTCATTTGAAAAAAAAAATGAATTCTTCATGTCTCATAGCTGTCCCTTATCCTACTCCTATGCAGAAATGTGAAAAGTGGCAGGGTGTAGGGTGTAGACAGCTCTGAGGGCAACTCTTGCACCAAATTCCTGAGAAAGGGTCTCTCCAAGGCACCTACATCCTGGAAGTTCCTTTGTCCTGCTGTTAATCACTGTTTTCCTTTGGCAGAGAAAGAAAAAATAGCGACGGTGCCACGTGTCCACTGGGACGATACACCTGTGTGGTCGGTGGAGATGTTGAGGATAGAGGCGCCGGTGGGCACGGCGGGCAAAGGGGCGGTTGTTACCAGCTTTAAGCAAGTCCTTCAGTCTTCAGGATCCTCACTTATAAAACCTCCAAATGTGCTTGGCACATGGTCGACATTGGACGCCGTGGCTACCGTCCTGGTCCCTCACCATTGCTATCACTGCTGTTGTTATGGCGATACTGGCTGTGCAATCTGGGGCAGGTCTAAGATGTCTGTAAAATGGAATTACGAGTGTGTCTTCCCCACTCGGTTCCTGGGAAGGTTAGACAAGGTAACACGTGCCCAGAACCTAGGTCCATGTGCAAGTCATTGTCACATCTTCATCATCCTCAGTGACCGACATTCTCCTTGGGTCAGGATGTGTCTGTGAACTGGGCCAGCACTGAGACGCTGTGGCGGAGGGGTGGTGTTGGAGGGGTGCGGGCGGTGGGAAGTCTCACCATCTGGGTGCCTGCACTGCCTAATCCCTGAGCCTCTCTGTGCCTCAGTGTCCCCCACTGGTAAATTGGGGAACATATTGGAGTCGCCTACTACATTTGCATTGTTTTGAAATAAAATGCAATCACAGATACTAAGGCACTAGGAAAGGGTTAAAAAGCGCTGCGTAAATATAAGGTGTTGATAGTTATTGTTTATTAAGTAGAGAGGAATTTTTTTTTATTATTTGATTCCCATAGTCCTGAGATAGCAGATAAATCAGAAAAATGTCAAGTCAGAGTGAAACATAGATCTCTAGGAACCAGGATACAGAGCTTCAACGGGATTTCTTTTTTTTTTCCTTTTTGCAATCTCTGCTGAAAGACATTTGAAGTGAAGTTAATAATTGAAACGTAATGAATAATTGCAGTTTGGGGTCCATAGCACAATCATAATTGCCAGTTTATTACTTTTTTAATATATTTGCCAAGTATTAATAATATTGAAATAATGCAAGAAGATCATGGGAAATAAATGAAATATATCATTTGTCAAGGAAAAAGGATGTGCAGACCATAGGCACTGCTCTTATGAGTTGGGTGATGAATGCGGCACCGCACCAAATCCTTCATCACGGGGCCGTCACCTGCAAATCTGGGTTCCTGCATAATTCTCATCAAGTCAAATAAAAGTGACGGTATGGAAGACTCCCCACGTAGAGGGACCTGCCATCTTTCACGTGCTTCTTGGGGTGTGTGGAACCCAGTGTCAAAGCAAGTCCCAGAGATGGGAATAGCAACACCCAGGCGTTGGCCCCGGGTCTTTGGTTTGATCTTGGGCAAGTCCCTTCTCCTCCTGAGTCCTCATGGTCCTCACGGTGAAATGAAAAACAAAAACATGAAAATAGGTTGAATGAGTCAGAATAGGTCCTGAATCCGGATGCCTCTATCTCTAAGAACCCATTTTACTATTTGTCTTCCCCAGGGACTGCAATGTTTTGAAAGCGCTTGATAGAATAATTTGTATACAGCTAACTTCACCAAGCCTGGAAGTGTTTTTCAGGAACTTTACTGGATTTAACATCATGTCTACAAAATGAGAACGTTGACTTGGGTAAGAGTTTTCAACCTCGGTATCTCAATATTAGGAAATAATGACGAGCAACGGGGAGAGTCACAAATAATTCATCACCAAACTCAGCTAAAGTAACAAAGTCCGCAGTGAGTTTCTGGAACACATTAGAGCAGATTAGAAGGTCTCTCCGACGAAGCCGTTCTTGCGACTTTACGTTCAGGAGCTCTTTTTTTATCTGCCTCCAGGTCTCGAGCATGTAGGATATGCTGAACACTGAGCTAAGGAAAAGGTGCAGACCCACGGGTAGGTGCGGGGCACGGGCAATTCAGGGTCCGGTTATCCGAAAGCAGAGCAGGTATGATGGACTCTCGTTTGTTCCAAAACAACGATAATATTTCCTTGTTTCTGGCTATAAGAATTATATACATTTTTATTTTTATTAAAAATATAAAGTAAAAAAAACAATAATAAACCCACCATCCGGATATAACTGATGCTACTATTTTAACGAAGATTCTTCCCAATTCGTATATTAATGGATGTCCGTGTATACACGTAGATTCTGTTTTTCACAGACACAATAAAATCCTACAGCGCAAGACTGTAATCTAGATTTCTCTCCCATTTTATTCTATGCCAGGAACTTCTTCCCACGCCAAGAAAACCCTGAAGAAGTTTTCCATTGTGTTGATTTACTGTTAATAATTCACCATCGACATCCGTACAGCTATCGAAAACCAGCTATGAACAAGAACAAGAAAGCTTTTTGTGTACCAGTATAGAACAATCTCTGAGATAGGTTATTAAGTGTGAAAAGCAAGGTTAGAACACTGTTTACTTTGCTGTCATTTGTGTTTAAAAAAAAGAGAATAGAAAAATAAAGGTGTCGTCGGGGCAATAAATAAACTTATTTGCTCCGGGGGGACCCAAAGAGTTGATGATGCTGATTGCTTCTGGGAGAAAACCCAGTGGGCAGGGACCTCCGTCAGGCAGGAGAGAGAAGCATCCTTGGACACCCTCTTGCACCCAGGGAATTTGGGGCCCTATGATTATATTAACCTCGACGAAATGTGTGTATGTTATGTTGTATATACTCCATTGTCTGTGCATGTGTGTGTCGTGGACATATTTAGTTTTACTATAATAGATAAATCCATGTTGTATTTAAATCACATAATTTATAATGTACATATTTATGACTTAAAAAATAGTTCATCCCTGTGTCCTCAGTCCTTAGTCAAGTACATGGAATACAGGAAGAGCTCAATAAGTGTGTATCAAATAACCTGATGCTCCAATGAATAAAGAAATCCTTATTATTACAAAATCATATTTGTGAGTTGTAATTTTTTTTAGTTACTTCCATTTTTTTTTTTTTCCAATTTGAGCTTTCTGGCACAATCTGCATATCGCCACGGGGACATGTCACATACGTGAGCAAAGTCCACAGTGTGTGTGGCGGGGAACAAGTGTCTGGGTCTTCCTGGGCCAGCTGTACGGAGGCTGCCAGGGTCCTTCTGTCTCATACAATCCAGAATTCCAGGATAGGGTCTGAAAGATGCAAGATCCAGGGGTCGTTGTCCTCTGAGAAGGGAACCGAGGAATGGGAGGATGGGAGGAGAGTGTGGTGTGAGGCTGGAGCAGGAAGCTTTGCAAGGTGACCTGAGTCTTCCTGCAGGAGGCAGTGCCCTCCACAGGGTCTGAGGCAGTTGAGCAAGAAGGAGCCCTTACAAAGAGGAGGCGGGCACAGGGACCATGAGGGGAGGTTCTGGGTAAATCTTTTGTGGGGACCCTGCCTCCAGGTTCTCCATCTCACCAGGAGGAGCAGAACATGCTCAGTGAGGGGCAGGAGTTCTGGGGTCCAGCCAGCTCTGCAGGAATCACCCAACCGCTGGCCTCAGTTTCCTCATCTGTGAAATGGGGGTGATGATGACTGCATCAAAGTCACTGGATTGTTAGACGTCTTGAATGAGATAATGCAAGCAAAATGTCTGGTGTATAACAAACATTCAAAGACTCTCAGCTATTATTATTATAAAAGCATCCATTTTATCCAAGGCTGGGGAGTTTATGAAAGATTCAGAAAAAGACAGGGAGACTTGGGAGTTGACAGGGACAGATGAAGTAGAACTGAACAAGTCAAGAAGTGGCGAGATTCAATCCACTTGCTCAACCAGTTTTCAGGGACCACTCACCGTACCTCAGCATCACACTAGGGTCTGGGAGCCAGTGGCCCAGTTGTCCAAAGACGGACACAGTCCTGCCCTCTTAGGAGAGGTGGATGTGAAGCAAAGCAGCCCACACATCATTGCTAAAACCTAAAGCGACAAGGGCTACAAAAGAGCAATGTAGGATGTTTCAAGAGCTGATAACAGGGGGACTTTATCGTGTTAGAGTGGCCAGAGCAGGCTTCCCTGGGGAGTGATGCTGGGGCCAGGATCTGAAGGACCACTAAGAACTATTTAGGTAAAAGGGCCAGCAGCAGGTGCAAAGTCCCTGTGGCAGGGATGTGTACACAGAATCGAAAGAAGTCCAAAGTTTCTAGAGAGAGGCTACGAAGGGGAGTGTAGGGTTAGGTGAGGCTGAAAGCCACGTACAGACCAGCCCCTTGCAGGGTTTAATTATATTAATAATAATGGCCACGAGTATGATGGCAGCAATTATATATTGATCACTTGCTGTATGCCAGGCATATATATCATCTCATCTAAACTCATGACAATATCATGAAGTCGGTACTATTATTATCTCCATTTTATAAATGAGGAAACAGGCTAGAGAAAGCTGACATGGTTACCAAGGACGGAAACCAGTCATGTCTAACTCAAAAGCCCTAACAGTCTTAGAACATCATACAATTTGTCATATGACCGGAGACAGTGGAAGGGTACATCAATAATAATGCTAAGACCACAGACACAAATCAGGATCACCCCAAGCAATGCCGGGATAATATCTCGGGATAAAGAAAGTAAGTACTTTGTAAACAATGATGTCCATGAAGAGATCAGAGACGGTTTGGCTGACCGTAGGGTTCAGAAAGGGGAAAGTTCTCAGTATAACTAAGGCCTTGCTTTATTGAACCGAGTCCTCCTTCTGCTACAACAGAAAGCCCTATTCTACCAGTCCCACATCTTAAATATATTTGACATTTTGAAAAATAATTAGTTGTGTCGGTTTTATTAATGTTTTAAGATATAAATTAAAAATGTGACAAATGAATGAGAAACAGCAGTCTGTTTTAATGAAAATTTCATACCTGCCGTCGATAAATCATAGATCAAAGGGAACCCAACGCAGACCACGACATTCTTGCCTGTTTGTGTAGGGGGTTAACTTGGCACATAGTTCCACTTGGGAGCTGGGAAGAGTCTGGAATTCTGGGGGGGTGGCCACAATGGAAGTAGCTTGAAGAGACTCAGCACAGGGGCCTGACACAGACTTCACGTCTAAGGGGTCCGTCACCCTGAGGGCAGCCTTCACCAGCACACCGTGGTGATCAGGAAAAGCACCTTAACGCCGGGTTGCAATGCAGGAGAAGCCGTCCCTAGTCACACTCCCTGGCTGAGATGTTGGGGATAGCCCAGGGTGGCCGTCCTTACCCAAGGAGGATGTAAAGCCCGGATCCCTCCCACTTCCCTGCCAAGGTGTCCCCTGCTCCAGACCCTGTTCCAACTTCAGGGCCCTTTCTCTAATTTGGTGTCCAGACCCTCCACTGAAATTTACTTTTCCCTTTTTTGATACAAGAGATGTCTCAACTTACCCCTGGATAAGAAACCAATTCCATCTATTTCATACATTTTAAGAAATCCAGAGGAGATGCTATGGTCTCCCTCAGTCACACAAGGCCATTTTAAAGCCTAAAGTCTGCTTGCAAAATTTTCATATTTGATTTCGGGTTTGCAGAGAATTGGGTCACTTCACTGTGAGCTGGATCAGCTGTCCAAAAACTTTAAATACATGGGAACGACTTGGCTTTGAGGAGAGGGGTGGAGGTTGAAATTGCAGATTCCTTGCTTGGCTGGAGTGTTTAAATGCTGATCTGTGGGCTTGGGGGCGGGGGTCAGGAAGGAGGTAGGGGTGCGCTTTGTACACAAGCACCCCAGCTGCGCTTTCAGAAGCACCAGGCGGAATGAGCCGCGGTGGGAACACGGGAATTAGAGCCTGGAGTCGGTGGGTTCTCTGGGGACACTGGGATGTTTCCAACCAGAATCACCTCAGTCTCAGCTCTCCAATCCTCCCAGCTCTCCCCTCCATCCTCCCTCTGCACTGGAGTTTAGCAAATGCAGTCTTCTCAGGCCAGATTGAAATGCCAGAATGCATGGAGATTAATCACAGAATAATACAAACTGCCGCTTATTATCTCCCATATATTTGACATAATTACCCTACAAGCAACATGAAAATGTTATACTGTAATAACTCCCAGCCAGGAGAAAAGGCAGCGTTGCTGATAACATGAAAATAGAGAAGACGACGGAACAGAGCCCTTCGAAAACTTTTAATTAATTTTTCCCCCTTTCAGCATAATTGATGTTAGTTCAGGCTTCAGCATTTCCAAAGTGCTTGGCTTCGTAGCAAAGAAATTTAGGGCGACTGCAGAGTGACCTCAGAGCAAAACTGGGCCCTGGTGGGGAGCTAAGGAAAGGCAGCATGAGGAATATTTCTGCACCTCTGAACACGTAACTCCTGTCACTTTCCCATTTAAAATCCTTTCATAGCTCCCACCTGCCTGCCCTAGGGAACTCAAAGACCAGGGTCCTTTGGTGTCACTAGGGAATCCTTCTGTGTGGCACACGCTTGCTTCCTTTGTCAATCTCATCTGGTGCCTCAGTCTTACTGAGTTGCTTGCAATATTCTCAGTGCACCACGCTTCATTCCTCCAAACGTTTGCCCTTGATGTTTAAACTCCCAGTTCAGGCCCTCCCACCCTCTTGCCTCGAAACTTCATCTGACCAACCCAACTCATGCTTTAAAACTTAGCCCAGACGTCTTCTCCTCCCCTTCCTTCCTCAACCACAGCCGAGGTTTCTGTCCTGGGCTCCCAAAGCCTCCTAATCTACCTTCTAATACAGAATATATTTCACTGTATTGTATAAATATCTCTCTCCTCCTATAGAATGTGAGCATATCTTGTTCATTTCTATAGCCCCGGATCTATACAACATCTAGGATACAGCATGTGCTCAGAGAATGTTTGAAGAATGAACAAATAAATATTCTCTATAGCTACTAGAGTAATATAATGCTTCATTGATGCTCATAATATAGGAATATGTACAATAAATTCCTTGTATGATACCACTTATCTCTCTTGACAAACCATTGTGACTCATTGGTCAAGCTGACATATATAACTCAGTATTTCCCTTTATGCCTAGACTGCCAGGAAGCTCAAAACTGCCATGATGGATCGTAACAACAGTATTAGCCAAGTTTTTTTGTTGATTTTTTTTTTTTTTTTTTTTTTGGTCACTGTGATTTTGTTGTTGTTGATGATGATATTTTCTATTTGCCATTTACTGGCCCATAATAGGAAACAACTTCATGTAGGTAGGCTGCAAAGAATAAATAAAGGGTATATCCTCAAATGCTTACTTTATGTCTGACTTAGATAAACACACCCTTTAGATAAATAACAAGTATGATTTGTCTAAGCAGTAGACAAAAACACTCAGCAAATATTTGCCAAGCATTAACTATGAGCCAGGCATTAAGTTGGGTCCTGTGTGTACACAGAAGAGAAAACATGGTCTCCTCCTTCAAGGGGTACCTTGTCTACTGGGAGGCAGACAAGTGATTCCAGGGCAGTGTGGGTACCTGCCATGGCAGAAGTGTATCCTGGTTTCCACAGGAGTAGGGAAAGCAAATCATGGGGCTTCCTGAGGAAGCTGAAGGAAGCTTTCCGAAGGGGATGATATTTGAGAAGGGTCTTCAAGGACATGTAGGAGTTCACTGGCAGCAGAAACAACACGTGCTAAACTTCAAGAACATCAAGTGAATTGACGCCGCTAGAGGACACATGTGGATGAGGGGTTAGTGGGTGACCAACCTACCGAAACAAGGAAGAACACTTAGGGGCAGACCTTGCCGGTAAGTTTACATTTTACCCTGCAGGCACTGACCTGTAACCGTTTTGCACAGGGGTACCCCTCTTCAATGTTCAGAAATTTCATGGCAATTGTTTCAGTGAAAATTGACTGAGAAAACACATCACAGCAAAAGTTATGGTAAGTTCAGTGATGCATTTAAATTAATTTGTACTTTGTTCAACCCAATCAAATCTACAGACATTTGAAAAATAGCGGCACCCGGCAAAACATACACTACTCTCTTCAGAGACACAAATAAAATACAGTCGTGTCTATTCCAAGTGGTTTCTCTTCTCCCCGGCATCTTGTTTTCTCTCTCTCCAGCATCTTATCTTGTGATGCCAGCATTGAAATATGGTTTCCACGTTATGTGTTTCCACCGTGGTTACAACTTGCACACTGTTTTCATCAGACACTTCTCTCTTTTATTTGATTAGGCCCATGTTGCACCTTCCTCTTCTCT
>CAUYRT010007178.1:0-12375 GCA_963574885.1 Lepilemur ruficaudatus
TGCCTGTAGTCCCAGCTACTTGGGAGGCTGAGACAGAAGGATCCCTTTAGCCCAGGAGTCTGAGGTTGCTGTGAGCTAGGTTGATGCCACGGCACTCTAGCCTGGGGAACAGAGTGAGACTCTGTCTCAAAAAAAAAAAAAAAAAAAAAAGTAAAAAAGAAAAAAAATCAAATCACAATTTGGTAAGAGAAAATAATAAACTAAAAAACAGACAATTAGAACAAGAACAACAAATGAAATTTAAAGAAAGTAAAAGAAAGAAAATAATAAAGATCAGATAACATAGAAATGAATTAATCAGAACACAGAATAACAACAGAAAAAAAATCAATAACCCAAGACTTAGTTTGTTGAAAATATCGATAAAATTCATAGACATCTATCTATGGAGACTGGTAGAGAAAATAGATGACACGAATTGACACAATATAAGACACGTTATATCACTATGAATTCTATGGATATTAAAAGAATAATAAGGGCATATTATGAACAAATTTATGCCAATAAATTCTACAACTTAGATGAAATGAAAAAATTCCTTGAAAAACACAAATCACCAAAGCTAATTCAAGAACTCTTAACATGAATGGTTCTATTTTTACTAAAGCATTTGAACATGTAGACAAAAACATTCTCATATAGAAAACTCCAGGGCCAGATGCTTTCACTCTTAAAATCTACCGAGGAGATTTAAAGAAAGAAATAATAAAAAATTCATTTAAAAATCGTCTAAAATATGAAAGTGGAGTGAATAATTCAAGTATTTTTATGAGGTCATCATTACCATAATATCAAAACCATGTAGCTAGTGAAAGAAAAGAAAAACATAGAGCACTATTTCTGGATATGTCTATGAGGGTGTTTCTGGAAAACACTGGCATTTGAATAAGTGGTCTAAGTAAGGATGATCCATCCTTACCCAATGTGAGTAGGCATCATTCAAACATTTGAAGGACCAGAATGAATAAAAATGCAGACAAAAGGTGAATTCAGTCTCTCTCTCTCTCTTTTTCTTCTGGAGCTCAAACACCCGTCTTTCCCTCCCTTTAAACGTCAGAATTCCAGGTCCTTTGGCTTTAGCACTCTGAAATATGCACCAGTGACCTGCCAGTTTCTAAGGCTTTCAGACTGGAATGAGAGTTATACCATCAGCTGCCCAGGTTCTCGGGCCTTCAGACGTCGACTGAGTTGTGCCACTAGTTTCCCTGGCTCTTCATTGTGGACAGAATATCCTGGGATTTCTCAGCCTCCATATTTATGTGAGCCAGTTCCCATAGCAAATCCCCTCATATAACTATATCAATTCTATTGATTCTTTTTCTACAACAAAAAAAAAACCTGACTAATACATACTATGTTAGCAATTTTAAAAGTATTATACCACATGATCATATCAATAGACACAGAAAAAAAATTTATGTCAGAATCTAATATACAGTCCTCATAAAATCTTTCAAACTAAGATAGAATGCAGTTCCTTAATCTATAAAATTCTTCAGCTAATACCATACTTAATTGTGAAAAAGTGAATGCTTTTTCCCTCAGATTGAAAACTTTTCTTCAATTCTATTTAACATTGTACTAGAACTTACAGAAGAGCATAAGAGAAGAAAAAGAAATAAATGCTTGCAGATGGAAAAGAAAGAAGTAAAGCTGTCCTTATTCATAGATGATGTAATTAAGTGGAAAATCCAGCAGAATTTACAACATGCTACTAAAGTAAGTGCATCTAACAAAGTTGCTAGATATAAGATCAATATACAAAATGAGTTAGTTCTTTATACTAGCAACAATGGGAAAATGAAATTTTTACAAATATCATTTACAACAGCATTAAAATAAGAAATAAAAGAAAAAATAACAAAAGATATAAAAAATCTTTACACTCTGAACTATAAAACACTGCTAGTGAAATTAAAGATTATTCAATAAATAGAGAGAGAGACATGGTCATATGCCAGAACCCTAAATATTTACAATATCATCCTTTCAAAGTAACAATTAGATTCCATGTAATATTATCTAAAATTACAGTAGGCACATTTTTATAAATTGTCAAAATTATCCTAAAATTCATAAAAAAACTTAAAGTACCTAGAATAGCTAAAATAACTTACCCAATGGAAATGAAACATATGTCCATACAAAAGGTTGAGTACGAATGTTCATAGTAGCTTTATTTATGCAGTCAAAATCTAGAAAAAATACAGATGTCCATAACCAAGTTAATGAAAAAATTAAATGTACTAAATCCGTAAAATGTCTTGCTACTCATAAAAGTCGTAACGATAGATGCTACGAGGTGGAAAAAAAAATCTCAAAATAATTTTGTTAATCATAGAAGCTAGACAAGAGATTACATATTTTTATTCCATTTATATAAAATTCTTTAAAAAATCAAACTAATTTTTCAGTTTCAGGAAGTTTTATTTAATGAATCAGATTAGAGTTAGTAACCGTCTTACTTTCTTTTCAATTATAACTCATAAGAATAGAAATAGCTTTCACTACTCTTTACATTGCCACTACTTCCATGACTTGCAAGCTTTATCTAACCACCAAATATTTGTCAAGCTGTAATTCAAATAAACAACAACAGAATAAAACAAAGCTGAGCAATTAAGGGAACTTGGTAACTGCAGAATAAGAGACTAAGCTAAACTCAAACATTATTAAAGTCTGTAGGAAATATGAATAAACTCATAATTATTAAAAAATATATTTTTTTCTAGCTCAAAATTTTCACAAGTATTCTCTAGTTCCTAGATTTTTGGTCTTTACAACACTATTTTTTCAAGAAGCAGAACCAGGGTCCCTTGAAAAATACAAATCTTATTTCATATGTAGGACAGGGAAAGCACAAGAGACTTTTTGTTGTCAGAGAACAAGAATGCTTAAAACTTTAGAAGACTGTAGAATCATATGGGGTTCCCACAGAGTAGATTGTGAGAACCTGAGCATCAATAAGAAATTAATAGATTTTCTTGAAATATATGAAATCTGTGAAAGGTTGTTATAATGATAATCAAAAAGTTTTTATCACATGTGAAAAGTAAGTAAACATAATGAAGCATGTTTCCTTTGACTTTTATAATATACATTGTTATAATTACTTTTCATTTCTGTCCATGGTACTCATGTATTTAAAACATTAAAAATATATTAAGCAAACAATTTTCATTTAATTTTAAAATTTGAATTGACTTTAATCTAGCACTTTTAATTGGGTCTCTGTGGCGAATCATTAATATGACTTTGTTGATTTAACCCCAGGATGAAAATAATACAGAAGAGAAATTCAGAAAAGATTTGGATATCATTTAAATATATTTAAGATAAGTGTCTTCTTTAGAAAGGAAAAATATGAAAAAGATCCAATATAGTTAGAAAGTATTTTGTTTAAAATGATTTAAAATAATAATAATATAAGGCAAAAAATTGGAGAAATGGTAACTGGATATAGATAAAAATAGAATATTGGTTATTGCTGAAATTGGGTGATGAATACATTTAAAAAATAATATTCATATTAAGCATTTTTGAAATAATTAAGTTGATAATTAAGAATTAAATGAAGGAATTAGTTGTGATTTGGGAGTGAAATTTTACATAAATAAGTCAGAAGAAACAGGTAATGCAAATTAAACTCAGAAACTATCTTTCGAAGCCAATCCTTTTTGAATACATTTGTTTGAAATATTCATATTTATCTAAAAGTTAGAATAATTGTGGAAATATGTATCTTTAAGGCCAAAACATACTTCTTACTATCAGGCCTGTTAGTTGATTAACAAACCCTTGTTTATTTCTGATGACAATTTCTGCTTCCTTAAAATGATTGAACACTTTTCTTATGTACCTTTAATCTCAGGGAGCTTTATTCCTAAATAATAGGATAATAAAATAAAGCAAGCCCATGATATTAGCAATTTTATATTTAGGAGGAATCTATTTAAATTTGTCATATAACCTATTAATAACTTACTATATTAAAGGATCTGATATATTAAGTTTCACATCTTAATGCAAAATGTGAAATTAAGTAACTTTTCCTTTCAGGTTTGATTGTTAGAAAGGTTAAGATAATATAATTTAGTTTGTCAACAACATTGGACTTTTTAGGCAAACTTCTAATTCATTTCATTTATGAATTTAACTTATTACTTTTAAGATCTATTTAATCATTGCAAAGGTTTTTTATTATTATGTCATATAAAACTGAACTGTTTAAAAGAAAATTTAATCATATTAAATTTTAAATGAAGTTTAAACATTTGAAGACTTCAAGTTGTAAATTGAAAATGACTAAGGGAATTTTACTAATCTTGAGGTAAGCAAACACAAAACAAAGTGTAAAAATTTTCTTATTTTATTATATTTATAAATATATATATAAGCTGAATTTAAATGCTTAAAGAACTAGTTTATAGATTTATTTTTAAATAAACTAATATTAAAATGAATAGCTTTAATTAATTCTAATTTTGTAATTATACACAAAAAGTTAACATGAGATTTCAAAAACTCTCACAACAAAATTGACCACTGAGTATGGGAAAAATAATAAATCTCCAAAGAGAAAATAAATATTTAAAATGAATCAGTAACAAATTGAAATAGGACCAAACTCAACTTCTAGATTAAGAAATGTGAGTTTCGTTAACCAAGGGAAAGGGTCTCAAGTAAAAGGGAGAAGATAGCGGATAAAATTAAAGTAGAGAATATATGGAATTAGGGAGGCAGGTGAAGAGTTTAATAGGAGGAAAATCAATAGTCTAAGTGATGGACTGCATAAGAAGTTGAAGGAGGATAAAAAAAGTAAAATTGTGACTTCTCAGTCCATGGCCCAGTGGAGCTGTTAGAGGAATGGTGGTATTCACTGGGGCGAGGAGCCCTAGAAAACTATAGGAGGGCCACTTTAAGCAGTAGAGGTGAAAGGGAGACCATGAGTTTAGTATCCTAAGGTTGAGTTTGGGGTTGACATGTGTTTACAGCTCAGAGAAGATATCAGCACTATAGATATAAATTTAGGAGCCATTTAGGTATATCTTGGTAGTAAATAACTCCACCTAGGAGAAATTGTAAAGATTGAAAAGAAAAATGTTCCAGACCAAGTCTCAAAGAACTACAACATTAATGGCTTAGTAAATGAAGACGTGATGGCAAAGGAGAGAAAGAAAGAGTGACCACAGTGGTAGGAGGAAAACCATCAAATGTTTGTCAGGAAATCCAATGTAAAAGAGCTCTTCAGTATAATACTCCTATGAAGCTGAGCAAGATAAAACAAAGAAATATTCACTCAACATGAAGACATGGAGGTCATTGGTAATCTTAGTGAGAAAGCAGGTATAAGCCTGAAATCAGATGAGTTTCTGACTAGGAAGTTAATGAAAGAAAAAAGTTATCTATACAGGAAAGAAGATGAATAAGTTAGGCAACAAGGGGATGTTTTGTAGTTAATATTGTGTGCTTAATATTTTTCTTTCATATAGGAGATACTCAAATTTGGGGGAAATGTAGGTATTAATGTATAAGAGCAAATGGTTGAAATTTATATTCTCTAGGTGATAGTAAAAACCATAATTTAATATATAGTTTAAATCAACAACCTAAAATAGTTGGAGAATCACCTCTTGCATTGTATCAGCAGAGAAGTTATAGACAGAGGAAGACTGGTAGGTTTGGTAAAAGGCATTCTCATGTTAAACCTTCTGCATAGAGAGGACTCAATGGAATAAAGTCAGATATTTATAAAGACTGGAAAAATATTAAAGTCATTGTTTTGCAAATTGAGCCATTGAATTTGAAAGTAGTATTAATATTATAGTAATATACCTCTAAAGAGGAATAAAATATCAAACTCTTTTGAAGTGATATTCATGATTGTTGATCCTGAATGTATCACAGTTGCAACATAGCCTTAATTGTGTGTGACTGTATTAAACAAAGGACACAAAAAGTAGATTCTTCGTTAGTCTTTTTGCCATTCAAAGATAATGGAAAATCCAAAGGAATTTAGGTTGTTAGTGAATGAATGTGCTATGAATGTTATTCTAGATAAGAAATGAAGAAAGCATTGACAAAAAAAGAAATATCTGTGAACTGGATATCCTGATGAGAAAGAAAAAAATATGATTTTTCTTATGATTAAAGAAATAAGAGCATTTTTCCTACAGAGACATATGTTTGAATTGGTGATTTTAGAGATTAGAATGGTAGCAGGGGATAAAAAGTTCCGGTATGCTGAGGAGGCATTAAAAAATAGGTCACTGTAAATCAAGGGGTTTAGAAACTATAAGGCAAAGTCATCAGAATAAAAGTTATCCACATAGTGTATCAAACTATTCAAAGAGTTGACTAATGTCTTTTTGTGAAAAGGAAGCAGTTTCTAAGAACTTAACAGATGCCAATTACTAGAGATAAGGAAAAGATTGGTGGGGGCAAGAGGGTCAAGAATGATTGTGGTCAGTATGGTTTGTATTGTGGTTGGTTGGTTGTTGATCAGTTTTCCTGAAAGGTGGTGGACTCACTGAATATGGAGTGTAAGTTGGCAGAGAAGAAGAATTGGGAGGTAGTTATGAACAGAGGTCATAATTGAAATATAAAATAGTAGGGAATATTTGATCTAAGAGCTTAGGTTTTGAGCATTGGTTTATGAAAACAGAAATAAGGGCTCTGGGGATTTGGTTTAAATAGTTTCTTTGAGGCTTATATTAATTTCTTATTGTTGGGTAAGAAATTTACCATTAACATAGTGGCTTAAAAAGAAAACCCATCAGCTTACCATTCTGAAGATCTGAAGTCCAGGCAAGTTCCACTGTTGTTTGCTTAGGATCTCAGAAGCCGGAAGTCAGGGTGTCAACCAGGCTAAGTTCTTATCTGGAGTATCTGAGGAAACATCGGCTTACAAGCTTATTCAATTGTTAGTAGAATCCAGTTGCTTGAGATTATATGACGAGAGCCTCAATTTCTTACTGGCACCTAGAGGCTGCTTTCAGCTCCTAGAGAGTTTATGCCAGTTTCCTATCACGGAGCTGCCTACATCTTCAAAGGCAACAATAGCACATTAAATCATTCTTGTACTTTGAATCTCTTTACTTTTCCTTCTGCCACCATGTGAAGATCATTCTATGCTTTTAATAAAGAGCACCTGTGATTATATTGCGCTTACCAGATACTCTCCTTGTCTTAAAGTCAACTGTGCCATATAACATAACATAATCACCAGTGTGATATCTCTTCATATTCCAACTCTCTGAGGATTATAGTGGGATTTTGTGGGGAGTAGCATTTTTACAAATTCTGCCTACCATAAGGTCTTTGAGGAGAGAAAGAATTAGACTTGTTGCCATTGCATCTGCACCAGAATGTTAACCTGGAATACGCATTAGAATCATCTGTGGGGCTTTAAATATAACTCAAGTTTGGGTGCTACCCCAGAAGAAATAAATTAGAATTTCTGAGGGTGAGGCCTAGGGATCATTATAAAACTTCCTGGTCATTCTAATGTGATATTGGTCTCAGCAGTTCCTTGTTAAATTACTTAGTACGCTAATGTGTGGTAACAACACCAGACATAGTTTGAGCTAACTAGCACCAGATATTCTCAATCTCATTTTTCTCTAATGGATTCTTTCCCAGAGTTTTTTTCTTCTTTTTAATTTCAAAGATTTTGAGAGTTGTAGTTAAGTTGAATATTTGTGTACACATTATGGGCCATATGTGAACAATAGACATTTCATGCAGAAATTGATCTACAGATAGACAAGCAGGTCTCACCAAATTTGGAGAATCATTTAAAAACCTTCAAAACCTACTGAAGCATTAAACCATCTTCAAAGGTGGTCTGAATAGTTCCAAATTGTTCTCTAAATTTGAATTAAGTCCATCTAATCATTCATAAATAATGCATTTATCTGAAAATGACCAATATCCAAGGAACCATCTATAACCATCACTAACAGTAGCCATTAGCTTATAAAAAATTACAAATATTCAATGCATTAAGAATGTTCACATCCTGATTATATTTGAATTTGGAAGTATGCCTCCTGTAACAAATATATAGCTGACCAATTTAAATTCATAAAATTTTTAAGCTTCTGAATAACTAAAAGTCAATATTGTCCTTGAGGATGTCATAATCCAATGTGGGAGGCAGAAATACATATGAAAAACAATAAGAAGAACACATATCGAACAATCCTAGTATAAGAATTCATAAGCATTAACTGATTTAATCTTCATAACCAACATTACATCAGTATTTTTCTTTTTTAAATCTCATTTTAAAGATGAGGAAAATGAAGTCCAGAGAGTTCTCATAACTTGTCTAAAATCACATAACTTTTTAGTGTTAATAATTGTGGGGCTTGAACTTGAACTCATGTGATTAAACTGCAGAACACCTACCCTTGGCCACTTTTCTGTAGGCCTCTAAAGTTGTAAAACTAGCTCTAACAAAAATACAATGTGAAGAAAAATAATTGTGGCCCAGAAGCAAAAGAGAATTATTTATTTAGACTTGGAAGGTGACATTTGAATCGAAGATAGAATTTCTCCAGGTAAAAAATTGGAAGAGGCAGAGTATTCCAGATGTTGTAAAAACTGTTTTGTTACCCTTTTGACCCCAAGAAATCTAAAAGGTGTGTCATTCTTGCCCGTAATTATCTCTCCCTTTACATATTCTTAAAATGTTTTACTTGACTTTAACCAGTCCATAGAAATATTTTATCATTTATTTTAGGGTTTACTCCTTACACTTATTTAAAAAAAATAACCATAAAACAGCCTCAGGGAGGTCCTTTAGTAGATATTAGAGAAGAAGGCAATATCATAGATGACAAATTCATGTGTCATTGGCCCTAGAGACCTTCTTCTGTGACAAGATGTAGTGGTGGAAAACAGTGAAATTGACAATCCTGACCCTGTGTACTAGGCCTAGGCTAATATGTGTCTTTGTATATTAGTTTAAAAAAAAGTTTAAAAGTTTAAAAAAAATTAAAAATAGGAAAAACATCAAGTAAGGATATAAAGAAAGAAAATATTTTTTGGATAGCTGTACAATGTGTATTTTAAACTAAGTTTTATTACAAAAGAGATGAAAGTTTAAAAAATAAAGTTTATAAAGTAAAAAATTACAGTAAGCTAAGATTATTATTAAAGAAAGAAACTATGTTTTATCAATTTAGTGTAGCCTAAGTATACTGTGTTTATAAAGTCTACAGTAGTGTATAGTAATGTCCTAGGCCTTCACATTCACTCTCTACTGCCTTACTGACACCCCCAGAACAACCTGCAGTCCCACAAGCTTTATTCATGATACGTGCCTATATAGGCATACCCTTTTTAAATCTTTTATATAGTATTTTTAGTGTACTTTTTCTATGTTTAAATATGTCTAGATACATAAATACTTGCCATTGTGTTATAATTGCCTACAGCATTCAGTAGAGTAAAATGCTGTATAGGTTTGTAGACTAGGAGCAATAGGCTGTAACATATAGCCTAGGTGTGTTAACTATACCATCTCCATTTGTATGAGTATACTCTATAATATTTACACAATGACAGTTCTTATTGTGGACTCCTTGCATGTGGTGAGTTGCTTTTCTCTTGCTTCTTTTAGATGAAGCAGAGACCACTCCTTCAGGCTGCCTTCAGACAGGTGCGTACATTGCAAATAAGGTCTTTTCTGTCCTCTCCCATTAAAAGGAGGTTATTAAGAACTAGAATGCTTCCTCCTTCAGACCAAGATTACACTAGGCTGTGGGAGTTGGGCAAGGATGAGGAAAAATGACACAAAATTTCTTATTGTTTTGAATGTGTCTTTTCCCTGATTGACGTTTGCTTGGTTTCTGCAGATCTTTGACTGTTTCCCAGAGTTCCCCTGAGAGAACTGGGAAACTCTGTTTCCCAGAGTTGAGTTTTTGGTTGATATTTCTGTTGCAGTTTTTTTTTTAAATTTAAGAATATTATAGGGGTACAAATGTTTTGGTTAAATGGATTGCTTTTGTACTGCTTAAGTCAAAGTTATAAGTGTGCCTATCACCCAGATAGCGTATGTTGTACCTGTTAGGTATGATTTCACCCATCCCCATCTCCTCCCTCCCACCTGCATGATTTCCATTGAGTTTTACTTCCATCTATGCACATGAGTGCTGATTGGTTAGTTCAAATTTAATAGTGAGTACATGTGGTGTTTGTTTTTCCATTCTTGCAATATTTCACTTAGGAGGATGGTCTCCAGTTCCATCTATATTGTTGCAAAAGGTATTAATTCATTTTTTTATGGCTGAGTAGTACTGTATGATGTACATATACCATATATCATTTTTATTTTTTTGGTATTTGTTTTTAATCTTTCTATGGGGAATGAGAGACTGGAGTTTCCTAGTTTACCATTTTGCTAACTTCGCTCTGTAAATTTGATCTTTGATTGACATTCCATAGTTAACCCACAACTTTATGTTATAAATTTTTTCTCAGAAAATGTTGAAAACTATTTCGGTGAATTAATAGTATGCATCATTTATAGCTTCTTTAATTTTCCAATTCTCAGATTTAAAAAATGAAGGTGCAATTAGATAAAGCAATTTTTCTAATATTAACTTTCTGTGTGACTTAGTATTCTTGTGATCCTGGGATTATTCTTTAAGATGATAGAGAGATGGATAGATCATGGACAAATATACAGATAGTTAGATAAAGATAGATTTTCTATGTATCTATATCCTACAATAGAATATACTAGGATTATTATATTAATGTCATGATTCTTGGAATACATTAAATTCAATGAATTAAGACATTACACTTGTTTGATAATTGTAAGTTGCAATTATTATTTTTATGTGCCTAAATAATAAAGACTCTAGATATTAAAGTCAATTAATTCCAAAGTATGGGCTTTATTATACCACGTTTGGAAACAATATTTAAATATGTATAATAATAATAAGATACCTATATTACTCTTTACCATGATAACAAAAATTACTGGTGTAGTACGAGCTTGCAGCCATCTTAATACCAAACTGGTAAACGTAGCCCTCAATTTTTATTCCCACTTGTATGACATTACCAAGAAATTGTGAAAGAAGTTTCAAAAGCGCTTTTCTTACAGGGAGGTGGAAGGAGAGGAAGAAGGAAAAGAAAAGAAACTTCTTTAGAATATTATAAGTTGTATAGGTACATTTTCTAATAACATGCTAGCAATGAATATTATGATCAATATTACATTTTAATTTTTTTAAGCTAGGCCATGTATGTCTCCTGTAAGCAGGCTATAATTCTCTCAGACACAAGAGAGATGTTGAACAGTTTTACTAGATTTTGAGGAATATACTCCATGTCTTCTCTGACTCTTGTGGCATTTAAAATGCTACGAAAATTTTTTAAAAAGGTAAAACAAAGACAAATATAAACATGTTTAATGCATACACTCTTGAAATGCAAATAGACTTTTGATAAATGAGCAAACACCGCATGCTATCAGTTTCTTCTAGTATAGCATATTTTAAAGTTCTAAAATTAGATGTCTTCTATATTCTAGACATGTAAATATTTAACTCAAACTCAAATAAACATACGAACACAAATCTTTTAAAATCTCCATTTATATGCAATACTACTCATTTTCCATTTAAAAACTATAATAAGATTGATTCAAATGAGTCAAGTTGCAATTAACACATATAGTGCTTCTACCTATTTCTATGTGAAATGTTTGTTGAATAATGTAGTGCTAAACAGAGATGTCATTTCTTACGTTGGTTGGACTTTATAAATGCTACTAAAATTAATTCAGGTTACTAAATTTAATTGTGATACTGAATCATATGTTTTTCCCTTTTTTGTCAGAAGACAGAGAGAAGTCTTAATTTTAGGGAAATGAAAGAAGGGCAGTGATCATTAAGAGTTAGAAGTTAAGATTATAGTCCAATTCCCTGGATTACCCAAAAGTGTTAAATGATACCTCAAAGTTTCTCAGATTAAATTCTAATACTAGATTCGATTTCATAACATGAATCTTCTAGTAAAGACATTTTTTCTACCAAAAAATTTTGACTTTCGGTTATGTGATCTCTTTCAGTTCTGCCATTATTTTCTGGAATTATTAGAGAATGAACATTTTTAATATATAAATATTAAAATAATAAACATTTTATTTATTTATTTATTTTTTCTTCCTAAAATTTTATTGGGGGAAAACTACAAAACATTTACAATACAATGTTTACAGTCACAATTTGTAGTGAGCTGATTTCCCAAAATATATTACCACTCAAGTTGACTTATCTTGTTACATTCAAAAACCTACTCTGTCAAAGTAGTCCAGAGAGTATATACATAGTGCTCCAACTGTATCTA
>CAUYRT010007182.1:0-24197 GCA_963574885.1 Lepilemur ruficaudatus
AAATTAATTGGCCAACTAAACATATATAGAAAAAATTAGCCGGGCATGGTGGTGCATGCCTGTAGTCCCAGCTACTTGGGAGGCTGAGGCAGGAGGATCGCTTGAGCCCAGGAGTTTGAGGTTGCTGTGAGCTAGGCTGACGCCACAGCATTCTAGCCCGAGTAACAGAGTGAGACAGAGTCTCAACAACAAACAAAAATTCTTCTAGGGATTTATGCTAAAGGAAAGATTCTTAAAGTTTACTTTTAAGACCCCTGAGGATCCATGAGACCCTTTCAGGGAGTCTGCAAGGTTAAATTTTTTTCATAATAATACTAAGATGTTATTTGCATGTTTTATTCTGTTGGCATTTACATTGATGGTGCAGAAGCAATGATGGGTAGCACTGGTGAGCCTTAGGACTGATCTAGGCAGTGGCACCAAACTGTGCTAGTAGTCATTATATTCTTCACTGCTGTGTACTCAAATTTAGTGTCCTTTAAAAAAGCAGTACAAATTATTAGTTTTATTAAATATGGACCTCTGAGGACATGTCTTTTTAGTATTCTGTACGACAGATTGGGCACATGTACAAAGGACTTGTGCTGTATGCTAAAGAAGTGTAGTGATTATCTGGAGAAAAAGCAACTGTGCAATTGTTTGAGTCACAAGTGGAACTAATCACTCTCATGAAACACTCTTTTTACTTAAAAGCATGATTGACAGACACACTGTGGATATTCTAATTTCAATAATGGGCAGACATTTTTCTTATAAATGAAAGGTGAATGTGACACTTCAAAAAAAATAATTGACAATATTTGTTACTAATAATAAAATTTGAACTACAAGGCAAATCAGAATTTTGAAAAATTTGTAACTACCACCATGAATTTGAAAGCTTCCCAATTAAAGAGTTTCCTGATGAAATGGTGGTAATATTAATGAATGTGATTTTAAAAAATATTATAAATTGAAATTTGTCAATATCTGGAAGATCTGCATAACTCAATGAACCGGTATTTTTCAAATGACTAATGCGTAAGATTATAAAATCATGCATGAGTAAATGATCCATTCAGGGTTCAAGTTAGAACAATGAGTTTCCATGTAAATTAATTGAAAAATTGACATTTCTTACTTTCCTACATTCCAACTAACTTAAAAATCTACCACTTGGGCCAGGCGCAGTGGCTCACCCTGCAATCCTAGCACTCTGGGAGCCCGAGGCGGGTGGATCATTTGAGCTCAGGAGTTTGAGACCAGCCTGAGCAAGAGTGAGACCCCGTCTCTACCAAAAATAGAAAGAAATTAATAGGCCAACTAAAAATATATAGAAAAAATTAGCTGGGCACGGTGGCACATGCCTGTAGTCCCAGCTACTTGGGAGGCTGAGGCAGGAGGATCACTCCAACCCAGAAGTTTAAGGTTGCTGTGAGCTAGGCTGATGCCATGGCACTGTAGCCAGAGCAACACAGTGAGACTTTTTCTCAAAAAAAAAAAAAAAAAAATCTACCACTCGGCAAGTTTTGATATAGTATGACATAGTTGAATTATGTGGAAAATCTGTTAAAATATTCTTTTCTTTTCTGACTATGTCTATGTGAGGCCAGATTTTCTTTATATACTTTATTTTTGTTTATGTACCTTTTAGAGGGACAGAGTCTCACTCTGTCATCCAGCTGGAGTACAGTGGCCAGATCATAGTTCACTGTAACCTCGAATTCCTGGCTCAAGCGATCTTCCCACCTCAGCCTACCAAGTAGATGAGACTATAAGTGCACACCACTACGCTCGGCTGATTTTTTAATGTTTTATAGTGATGGGATCTTGTTATGTTGCCTAGGCTGCTCTTGAACTTCTGGCCTCAAGCAATCTTCCCATCTTGGCCTCCCAAAGTGTTGAGATTAGAGGTGTGAGCCACTGTATCCAGCTTCCTAAATATTTAATGCTATGTGTTTCCCTTTGAGGACTGTTTTATTAATATCTCACAATTTTTGATATGTTTTCATTTCACAATATTTTCTACTTTCCTTGTGATTAGTTTTTGGTTTTAACTCATGAAGTTATTTAGAATTGTGTTGATAATTTCCAAATATTTGGAGATTTTCCAGGTATCTTTCCATTATTCATTTCTTACTTAATTTCATTTTGGTTAAAGAACGTACTTTGTATGATATCAATCCTTTAAATTTATTTAAATTTGTTTTATGGCCCTGAATAGGTTCTGTCTTGGTAAATATTTCCTGTGCAGTTCACAAGAATATATATTCTGTTGGGCTAGGCACAGTAGTTCACACCTGTAATCCCAGCACTTTGTGAAGCTAAAGCAGGAGGATCTCTGGAACCCAGGAGTTTGAGACCAACCTGGGCAACATAGCAAGATCCTGTCTCTACAAAAAATAGAAAAATTAGCTGGTTGTGATGGCAGGCACCTATGATCCTGGCCCCTCACGAGGCTGAGGCAGGAGAATCACTTAAGCCAGGAAATTTGATGTTGCAGTAAGCTGTGATCAGGCTACTGTGTTCCAGCCCAGGTGACAGAGCAAGAACTTATCTCAAAAAAAAAAAAAAAAAAAAAGTAAATTCTATTGATGTTAGCCCCCAAGAGTATTATATAAATGTCAATAATTAGATCAAGTGAATAGACAGTATTTTTCTAGTCTTCTGTATCCTTACTGATTTTTTGTATATATAATCTATCAATTGAGTTCACTTATTGAGATTGGTTATTAAAATTACCAATTATATTAATAATTGAATATTTCACCTTGCAGTTTCATAAGTTTTTACTTCATTTTATTAAAAGCTCTTTTATTAGGAGCATACAATTTAGGATTGTTATGTCTTGATGTATTGACCTTTGATCATTATGAAATGCTCCTCTTTATCCCTGGTAGTAGTCCTTTCTTTAAATTCTACTTTGATATTAAAATTGTCACTTAAAAAAATCTTGGTATATTTTATATCAAGGTATATTTTATGTATGATAAAATTCACCTGTTGTAAGTGTACAGTTCAAAGATTTTTAGTAACTTTCCTGAGTGGTGCAATTATTACCATAAATCAGTTTTAGAACCTTTTCATTCTACCATAGAATCCCTCATGCCCATTCACAGTTGATCCTCATGCCCACCCAACGGAACTATTAATCTACTCTCTGTCTATATAAATTTGCCCTTTCTGGACATTTCATACAAATAGGATCATACAGTATGTGATCTCTCATGCCTGTCTTCTTTCCTTAGCATAATGTTTTCGAGGTTCATCCATGACGTGACATGTAGCAGTAGTTCATGTTTATTGCTCACTAGGAGTGGCGTGTCTGACGCGAGCCCAGGTGGCGTATCCCTCCCCCCGGTGGTGGACATTTCCACTTTGGTGCTATGTTGAATAATACTGCCGTGAACATTGTCCTTCAAATCTTTGTGTGGATGTATGTTTTCATTTTTCTTGGGTAAAAATCTAGGAATGGAATTGCTGGGTTATGTGGTGGTTTTATGTTTAACTTTTTGAAAATATGCCAAACTATTTTCCATAATGGCTGCACTATTTTTCATTCCCACCAGCAATGCATTAGTGTTCCAATTTCTTCACATCCTCAACATTTGCTATTCTGTCTTATACTCATTCTAGTTGGTGTGAAATAGTATCTCCTTGTGGTGCTTATTAGCTATTTGTCTATCTTCTTTGGTGAACTTTGTTTTTATATCTTTTACCCAATTTTTTTTTTATTGTATCCATTTGTCTTATTGGTTTATAGAAGTTCTTTGTAAATTCTGGACCCAAATCTTTTATTGGGTATGTGTTTTACAAATGTTTTCTTTTAGTCTGTTGCTTTTCTTTTCATTTTCTTAATGGTGTTTTTGTATTGGAAAAAGTTTTTAATTTTGATGATGAGGTGGGGGATTATCAGTGTTTTCTTTTATAGATTGTAGTTTTGGTGTTGTCTAAGAAATCTTTGCCTAACCCAAAGTCTCAAAGTTTTTCTCATGTAATTTCCTTGTAAAAGTTTTATTGTTTTAGCTCTTACATTTAAGTTTATGATCCATTTATGAGTTAATTTCTGGGTATGGTGTGAGGTGAGCATCTGAGTTCATCTTTTTGCATGTGTGTATCCAGTTGTCCAACAAACTTTTCAAAGAATTGTCTTGGCAGTTTTCTTTTGCTTGAGGTTTGTTAAGCTTCCCCTTCTCTGTGCCGTGGCCTATAAGCTGTCTAGGCAGTGAGTTAGAGCACTCAAAACTCCCCTCATCTATTTGCTTTTTTCAAGTATCACTATCCTTCATTACCTTTTGCTCAATATCTGAAAACCATTGTTTCATTATATTTTGTCCCATTTCCTAGTTGATTAAGGCAGGAGAGTAAATCTGGTCCCTATTATTTCATCATGTCCAGAAGCACTGGTGTTCTCACTTACATTTTAACTTGTGAAAAATGTATTTCTCTTTTTACCTGTTAATTCCTAGGTTTCCTAAAAATAAAAATCTATCTTTTATAACTTGGAAAGATACAAATTAATTTTAATTTAAAAAGAAGCAGAAGCAACGGCATCCTGGACATAAATATCTGTAGCATAGTATCAATGTTCGTGTAATTCATAGGCATGAAATTATAGTTCTGATTTAGAAAATGTAATTTTTAAAAATTACTGTAATTTTAAGTGTGTAAATTCTATTTAGTTATCTTTTTCTTTAAAGAATGTTTGTAAAATATGCGGTTTTTGGAATTCAGGAGATTATGGAAAAATGTGACGGACTCTCTAAGGGAATCTGAGATTGATAAAGCCACAGAGCATAAACGTACCCTGGAAGAACGCCAGAGGACTGAAGAAAGACATCGTACTGAAACAGGCACACCCTGGAAAACCAAATATTTTATTAAAGAGGTATGTCATCCATGTGTTCAGCCTAAAACTCATCATCTACTTAATGAGAACTTTGGCTTACTAGGCTTTGTTGAATTGCTATCACTTATACACTTTTATTTTTAAAAGTAGTCCAGCTTAACCATGAACTTTCTCATGCACTTTTCACACTTTGTCAAAGTACAATGGTTTACCACCAGTTCAGATGAAATATATTTGGGGATTTAAATTGGCCACAAATGAAAATGCTAATATAATCTTCAATGACAGTAATAGAAAATGCAATTTACCATTTACTGCCTTTTTTACCACATCTGAAACTCTGTGTTCACTTACAGGGACCACATTTTAAGGGAGACATAAAAAACTTAATTGGCTGTAGAGAGGTTAGTGAAGTGGCTAGAAGTGGTGGTGTTCAGCTTGAAAAATTGAAAATTGAGGGCATTTATTATAAGTTTCTTTTTTTATTTTTTTTTCAGCATGACACCAGCAGTAAGATATTATAAGTTTCTTAAAAAATTTGTAGGCTTACCCAAGCTACCAGGAAGTATATTTTGGGATTAACATAAAAAGGAACTGTATAACAATCAAAAACATTATTTAGTAAGTACATCTTAGGTAGTTCCCATCAGTGTGTGTGTGTGGGGGTGTGTGTGTGTATGAAAGAACATGACGTATGTAGAATAGTTTGATGCACCAATTTTTGCAGTTGGACTAAATGACTTCTGAAGTTTTTTCTAAATTTAAAGATTGAAGGCTGGGTGTGATGGCTCACACCTGTAATCCTAGCACTCTGGGAGGCCGAGGCGGGAGGATCGCTCAAGTTCAGGAGTTCAAGACCAGCCTGAGCAAGAGTGAGAGCCCCATCTCTACTAAAATAGAAAGAAATTAATTGGCCAACTAAATATATTATAGAAAAAACTAGCCAGGCATGGTGGTACATGCCTGTAGTCCCAGCTACCTGAGAGGCTGAGACAGGAGGATCGCTTGAGCCCAGGAGTTTGAGGTTGCTGTGAGTTAGGCTGACGCCATGGCACTCTAGCCCAGGCAACAGAGTGAGACTCTGTCTCAAAAAATAAAAATAAAGATTGAAAAAAATTTTTTGTATTTTGTTACTTTCTTGTAGAACTCAAGAGTAGAACCAGAGCTGATATCAAGAAAAATTTTCTTATCTATAGCCAAGTCTAAGGAAACCCATTGAATTTTAATATCAGTTCATCAGGAAGTAATCTGAAAAAAGTAATCTGATTATGATTTTTGCATATTTATTGCCTTAAGAATCCATAGTTTAGGCCAGGTGCGATGGCTCATGCCTGTAATTTTAGCATTCTGGGAGGCTGAGGTGAGAGGATTGTTTGAGGCCAGCCTGAGCAAGAGTAAGACCTCATCTCTATGAAAAATAGAAAAATTATCTGGGTATTGTGGCTCACACCTGTAGTCCCAGCTACTTGGGAGGGTGAGACAGGAAGATCGCTTGAACCCAGAAGTTTGAGGTTGCAGTGAGTTATGATGCTGTCACTGGCTGGGGCAACAGAGCAAGACCCTGCCTCAAAAAAAAAAAAAAAAGAATAGTAATCTTTGGGTATCTAATGTGAACTCCAACCATTTTAATGGAAAGGAGTAACGAAGGGAAAGTATTTTACATCTCTATATTTTATATGAAAAAATTAACATTTATAATTACTGTTCAGAATCATATTCTGGCAGTGTTGGATTTTTTTTCCCCAAGCTCATTTAGAAAGCAGTTGTACCAGGAGCAGATTCTAGAGAGGAGAGTTTCTAAGTGAAGACCTCTATATATCATTTAAAATGAACTTAGGGGGCTGAGCGCAGGGAGCTATATTTGTAAAAGATGTGATCGATGGGATTTTATAGGATAGGCACTCTGATTCTTGCTACTGACATGACATGTAAACTTTCTACTTCTCATTTATTCTTTATATGACTGATACTAAGAACTTATCTCTTAACTTTTTTTTTTATCACACTTTGTGTTGTTTGACAGACTGATGAAGAAAGTGGTAGCATGTTATGGTGATTGACCAATAAAATAGTGAATTTCTTTCGACCTAAATAGTCTTAAGTAACTGCATGATGGAACAATAGATTGGCGATGCAGACCCAGATTTGGGCCCATTTGGGTGGTAGGATGTAAGCAGAGTTTCCTGAATGGTGTGCTGTGGCACAGTGGTTCGAGTTGTGTCATGATAGAAATTCCCTAAGGCTATGGGGCAGCCAGGTTGTGTCCTGTGTGTGGCTGGACCATGATGTGTGGTGTCATACATGAGAAGCACTGCAGGGTACAAGTGAGGCTAATAAGGGTGGCAGCCAAGTTCATAATAAATTTGGAGGTACTGTCATTCTCTATGGCTCTTTGCTAAAAAGAGTCATGTTATTGAAAAGTCAATTTTGTCTCCCCTACTTGTCCTAAACAGAGTGCTGGGCACATAATAAATATTTCATAGATATTGTTACGAGTAACAAGGGCTCATTTGTTTGGTACTTTCATTATTGCTCTCAGATTACAGACCAGTTAGGAGTTGTCATTAGTTAGATGGAGGAATAAAGAATAGGGTCACTTTTAGTGTAAAAAAGGGATGTAAAGTAACCTGAGAAAGTATTAATGAACTAACAAAGTGTTCCTAGTATTGTTTAATCACACCCACCTCCTTTTCCTGGCCATTTCTCACTGACACTTAAATTATATACATCTTCCATTTCCTCCTGTTTGTTATTATACATATCCATTAGGATCTGTTGGTTATATCCTCTTAAGTGAATGTTTAACATTTCTTGTTGTAATATATACAATGAGGATAGCTTTTATGGTATAGTGGACCACATTGGAGTCAGATGTGATAAGTTTGAGCCCCAGCTCTTACCTTGGATAGTTTATTTACTACTTCTAACCTCAGCTTCCTCATCTGTAGATGGCACACCTTAACTTCTAATATTCTATAATGTAGTTAGCTGACATATTTTTCAAAAAAACCGTTTGAGAATTACTGACCAGGTGATTTGATGTAAACAACCTAGTGGTTGCTATTGTTAAAGAGAAGTTATTCTTTTATTATTATTATTTTATTATGGGGGGGTGAGGTTCAATTTCCTATTTTTTTTAACCTTTTTTGAAGACAGAGCCTCATTCTGTCACCCTGGGTAGAGTGCAGTGGCATCATTGTAGCTCACTGCAACCTCAAACTCCTCGGCTCAATAGATCCTCCTGTCTCAGCCTCCCGAGTAGCTGGGAATACAGACCCACACCACCACACCCAGCTAATGTTAGTATTTGTAGTAGAGACGGGGTCTTGCTTTTGCCCAGGCTAGTCTTGAACTCTTCAAGCAATCTTCCCGCCTGGGCCTCCCAGAGTGCTAGGATTATAGGAGTGTGCCACCGTGCCTGGCCAAGAAATTATTCTTATGTGAAGGAAGACTTTATTCAAGAGTGTTGCAGTAGGGGAGAGAGATTGAACTCATTCTGAATACAGTGGTAACAAGTGGGGATTTATTGCAAATGGGCAAGCTGAGGGAGTGGATGAAAAATTACTAAGAGGAACTTGGTTAGTTATTAAGAGTCGGATATCAAAGTTGCGGGATTCTCAATAAACTGGCTGGTCAGGATTCTTTGCTAAAATTGGACTCAGCAGGCCAAGGCCAAAGCCTGCTCAAGAAGACAGTTCAAAGGAGCCTGACAGTTTGGTCAAGGAGAAAGTCCTTATCACAGTGAGTCAAATAATTGCTGGCTTCAAATCACTTTTGGAACAAGGTAGAATAAATATATAGTTTTAAAATTTTTAAATATAAATAAATTGAAAGACAGAGTTAAGGACAGAGGTTCAAATCTGACTAACTTTGCCTAGTCCCATAAACACTAAACTCCAGTCTTTGCTCCCCTGACCTTAACTGCCAAGTTCCCACCCCAGGATGCTGCTTTATACATTCGCCACAGTTTTTTTCCTTACTGTGCTCTTCTCCTGTCTTTGGTTTGCTCTTTGACTCTTGCTTTGTCTCCTTGCAGTATCCTATTTATAGCAACTAGGAGAAACTAATTGTGGTAAAGTCTGAAAAGAACCAAAAAACAGCACTTAGATACTAGAGACACCAGTAGAGATAGGGAGAACAGCTAGTACCTTCGTGACCATTTCTTCATGATTCACCTGCTGCCCATAACTCTGTGAGTGAGGCTCAGTCTATAGCATCTTGGCAAAATTGGGCAGAATTGCTACAAATGACTTCTGCAAAATAAAATGTTCATGAGTGACAAACCAGGTACCCCTATATCAGACTTTCTCACTTAATCCTAGCTAAACCACAAGCATTGTTTGATGTCTTAAGCACAGAGATTTTATTCCTTCACAGAAACTCTCCTTTTTAAGTGTGAAAGTAGAATTCCATTTCAGTGAAGGTGTTGCTTCTGGTTTTGATTACTGATTTTGAAAATGTTAGAGGAATAGTTCTTTAATTTATTTTTCTACTTGTTTCAGGGAGATGGCTGGATTTATCACAAACCCCTTTGGAAAATAATTCCAACAGCACAACCAGCAGAGTGACATGTGCTATTTAGGACTCAACCAAATGAGATTCTTCTCTGTTTTACCCTAAATCCTCCCATAATGGAGTTACTGCACTGAGTGACCTGCTTCCTGATTGCGCAGACTGAAACTAGCTAAACATGAATGTACCTACTAGGGCACCATGATCCTGCAACAAGACCAAAGTGTTAAAGAAGCACGATGGACCCCTCACCAACCTGTTCATGTGATGTGAGCAATACCATCTTAAAATATTTTATCTGAATTATTAGATGATTAATCTTTTATCTAGTTATTGCTCCTAAAGCTAAGTTTGAATCCCCTATTTTTGCACAGGGGCAGCAGATATACACAACAGTGAGAACTCAGTGACTTTGATTTCTTTACAGTGAAAAGTGAAGTCTCTGTTTTAGAGTTTGTGTTTTGTTTTCTGTCCATAACCGAAGTATTCACTACTCTTACAAACCAACTGAGAGGAAGAGGAAGATGACCCAGAAGTGGATTCAGCCATTGTGCCTGAAATCAGTGTTAAAAAAAAAAAAAATCAACCAGGTTGTGGTAACAAGGCATTCTATTTCTTCAAAAAGACTTTGTGCCTGTGTCTGAGGAACTTATCCATTATCCACCTCTGTTGGAACTCTCTTTTAAAAAGTATATTTATAAATTGATTAGAATTATAACCATGGAGAATTTTTTCTTCTGAGCATTTTAATATACTTGAAAACAACATTGACTTGAAAAATTTCAGAACATTTTTCAATACCTAGTTTTATTAAATATTACGCTTGAGAGACAATTTTTTAAAATGTATTCATGTCAATATGATGAGATTTTGGCCTTTCTCAAGAACTAAGGCATTATAGAAAATAGCAAATATTAAAAAATAAAACTGTTACTTTTTTCCTTATCTTTTTTCACCTCTAGGTTAAATCCAGTATTATGTGTTATCCCTCTGGATAAGTATGCTTTATCTTACCTCTGTTCTTTCAAAAATTAAAACAAATGACTATTCATCTTTGTCAGTAATTCAAAAGTTATATATGTAACTGAGTGCATGTAAGGTATGGTTTTATTTTCTTTTCAAGGAAACTTAAATGCTAAAGAAAGAGTATGAAATAAAAAGATATCAGGAAGTTGTATTCAGGTACAAATCTTTTTTTAAATAAATATTTTATTGAGGTTGAAGAATTGCTGGCAATTAAAAGAATAGTGCTAATTATGGCTTTCATCATTCATTCAAGTATTTATTGAGCACCTACTTATGGTGCTCAACACTTGTTATTGCAAGCTACCTTAATTTTCCAAGAGTGGTGCCTTACTCTATTTCTCCCAATATGGTCTTCCAATCAGTGTGTGTAACATATACCTGTTATTCATCAGCCATTGTTGATGGCTGTGTCTGTTGCATCATCATAAGAAGTTTCAAGCTTTGTGCTCTGAAAAATTGTGTTCTGTTAGAGAGGTTAATAGGATGAAAACAGCAAAACAATAATTTTTTCAACAAATTGTAAATTATAAGAAAAAGAGTTGGTTTGTGTACAACCATTTTAATGATTCCCTTGTTCATTTTTGCTGTGAAATGCACTGAAAAATCTCAAAATGAGTTATAGTTCATGTGTTGGGAAAATTAAAAAATAATAAAACTAGAGAACAATGATGCCTTTGTCTGTTTCGTGAATGGAGAGAAATGGAAAGTTGGCAGTCAGAGAGTTAAAGCTCTGTTCATCTGGGAGGGACATCGATTTTCTCTTTAAATCCTTATCTTCAGGAATCTTCAGCTCACAAAGTAAATTTAGTAAGAGTTTTAAAAAATCAAAATGTTTAACTTTTAAATATACTGGAGATAGAGCAAGAATATAAAATGAACCCAAGGATTTTTGTTTTTTGTTTGAACCATTTGAGTGCCCATGTATTTCTTTTAACTATTGAGCCATTTTAAGGATTATTGAAATACAGCTGGGCATGGTGGCTTGTGCCTATAATCCCAGTGCTTTGGGAGGCCAAGGCAGGACCATCGCTTGAGGCCAGGAGTTTAAGACCAGCCTGGGCAACATAGGGAAAGCCTATCTCTACAAAAAATAGAAAATTTAGCCAGGCATGGTGGTGCACACCTGTAGTCTCAGCTATTCAAGAGGCTGAGACAGGAGGATTTCTTGAACCTAGGAGTTAGAGGCTGCAGTGAGCTATGATTGTGCCACTGCACCCCAGCCTGGGTGACAGAGTGAGACCCTGTCTCAAAAAAAAAAAAAAAGAAGTACAATTTTACATTCCCACTAGCAGTGCATGAGAGTTTCAGGTGCTTCATATCATTGGCAACACATAGTATGGTCAGTCTTTTTAATTTTTACTATATGAATGGGTGGATAGTGGTATGTCATTATGGTGTTAATTTGCATAACCCCAGTGATTTATTGATGAAGAGCATCTTTTCCTGTGCTTATATGCCATCTGTATATCTTGGTGAAATATCTTTTCAAATCTTTTGCCCATATTATTATTTGAGTTGTTTGTTTTCTTATTTGCTTTGTATTTCTCTGAGTCTGTAGCTTCTCTTTCATTCTTTTAATAGTATCTTTTGAATGGTAGTCTTAATTTTGATGAAGTTCAATTTATCAAATTTTTCTTTTATGGATCATGCTTTTGGCATCATATCCAAGAGCTTTCCTAACCAAAGGCCACTATTATTTTCCTCTATGTTTTATCCTAAAAGTTTTATATTTTTAGCTCTTACATTTAGGTCTATAATTTGAGTTCATTTTTATTTGAATTGGCACTAAATATGTATCAAGGTGTTTTTTTTCTGTTTTTGCAAATGGATATCCTATTCTTCCAGTGCCATTTGTTTAAAAGACTGTCCTTTTTCTATTGAATTGCCTTTTCACCTTTGTCTAAAATCAATTGATCTTAAATATGTGGCTTTGCTACGGACTCTTTTGTTACATTGATCTATCTGACTATATGACAAAACTACACAGTCTTAATTAAGGTCGCTTTATTCTAAGGTTTAATAATAAAACCTTAAAGTCAGGTAGTATAAGTATTGCAACTTTGTTTTTCTTTTTCAAAGTTGTTTTGGCTATGCTAGGTCCTTTACATTTCCATATAAATTTTACCCTGCCTTGCCTGTTCTTTCCCACAGAGACAACAGTAAAGTCTCTTGTTCATGTTTCCCCTTCTCTGTCCCCTGACTGACCCTGGGGTTTCCCTGCTTGCCCTCCCACCCCGCTCCGTGGCACAAGGTGCCTCCTGTTTCTAGGGATCTGGGAGTATAAAAAATCTTCTCCTGTCATGACAGTTATTTCTTAGTCTGTGTGTCTTGTCTTACCATACTTGATTAAAACAAATCTCAGGTACCCTTAAAAGAGTGAATATATATGCATGTACCTAGATCTCCCCTACTACTTGCTAATTTTGTTCAGTATAAGCAAACATAATTGGATGAGATTTTGTTCTGGCAGCAAAGCTGTGACTTATTGTCTGGTTTCCCCCAGGATAAAATGTTTTATCCTTCTTAGAGTAGCTACATATTTGTTTAGAAATTGTCTTAGCATGCCCAGGCAGCTATAACAAAATACCATAAACTGGGTAGCTCATAAACAACAAATCTCCTTATACGGTCACCTTGGGGGTTAGGATTTCAACATGTAATGGAGGTGAGGGGGGGAGGGACACGCACATTCAGAGGAGTTTTGTTTGAGAGATTGGATGGAGTTGGGATTGGTTCCTGGTGAAGGTTGAGGAATTGGGAATAATTACGACCTTTGATGAACTCCTAGAAGAAAATCCCCCAAACAAAATGCCCAAATGCTTAGTAACTTTTAGGCAATCCTAGTTTTTAAACAAAAATCAGGTGGTCTGATAGCTTCTTAATACCAAAGAAAACTCTCCATTTCTAGAACCTCAATTGCCAGGCTCTTCTGAGTTTGCAAAGTGCCATTACAGGTAAGCTGTTATTACTCACAGGTACAATATTAGTTGACAGGTGCCACAAGATGCACTTGTCCTAAATACCTTGGCCTATCTTTGCTTCCTCCCAACATATCTGGTTTAATTTTCCTAGCCGTAAACCACTATATGCCTCAGAGGGCCTCTATCAAAGCATATTTAAGTTATCTGGCAGGGGAGAAATATTTCTATCTTGCGATGGCTTTAATGATTTTTAGCTGCTGAAGATTCTAGTGGCTAGCTGTAGGACTCTGGGGAAAATGGGTCAAGCAGTAGGGGTTTAGAATATGGTTCTGCTCATTCTGGGTGTATATTCCAGTCTTCTCCAAAGGCATACAGCCACCAATCAGTTTGGATAATCACTTGGGCAGACATTGAGATTGCCAGGGACATGGTAGATGTTTAATAAATGCTTATTGCATGTTTAGGTGAACAGGCGGGAGTTTCACTGCATCAGTTACAGCTCTGGGTTGCATAGAACAGAGACCAACTCCAGTCATGTGAAGCAAATAGAGAAACAGAAGGATATCAGTTCACAGAATTAAGGCTGGTGATTCTGTGGAAAGTTGCAGAATCGAGGTAGCTTCAGAGACTTGGCACAGAACCCACAGGAAATTCACGACTTAGGAAAAAATGTGGCCCTATCACTGCCACTGGCTCGACCTCCAGCATTTTGTCTGACCTAAGATTCAAACTCCTGGGAGTTTAAGGGTCTGGGCTGCTAAGTTGGAATATTTTTCCCAGGGGTAGTAAAGGAAGGATCTGAGTTCTTCAACTCCTGTGATTAGAGGGTGCAACAGAGGTATATACTAAGCATTGCTCTGGAATCAAGGCCTCACACAATGGGCAATTTGCCCCAAAAGAATATGGTGATAATAGGAAGGCAGCAAATTTTACATCTTGTGCTGTGAACAAGGGCAAATGTCATTCACCCTGACTCTCAAAGGAAAGATTGGGTGGGGTTGGGTTTGGTTGCCGGTAAAGGAGGGTGAGGAAGGGGATAGTTTCAGAGGAAGGAGAAGAAGGTGACCTTCACAGTTCCTGGGTGGCTAGCCAGACACCGGGAGGAAAATCCTGGGGTGTGGAGGGAGAAGAACAGAACTTGGACGATGAGGGGCAGACAATAGGTATTTTGTGGTGTTCCCAGACTAATGCAGAAGCTCAATAAATATTTGGTAAATTAACAACAAGTGGAAATGTAAAAACTTGCTTTTCATGTTCAAGTGACCGAAGTTCCTTCTGCCTGGCTAGTCACTCCTGCTCCTGAGACTTTTCCCATTCACTCTAGAGCAGGTAACCACAGGCTCTCCCCCAGTGGGGGGGTGATGGGGTATCCTATCCATTGCTGAATTAGAAGAAGGGGAAACAACTGTATCCATAATTTCCATGGAATTAGCCTTGGGCTTTCCCAGATTTCAGGCAGACTGGATTGACTTTGTCTTCATACTCCAAGGAAATGTACTTCTCTTTCTGTGTGTTCAGGTAAGGAATCAACCCTTATTCTGCCAATTATTTGCCTCTTTGCTAGAAGAATCTCTCTTCTTCCTCTCCCCCATGCAGAAAAGCAGCATGGCCCAATAGCTTGCTTGGGTTTGGGGTGTCCTACAAATCTGAGTTTGAATCTCAGGTTTTTCCCTTATTTAATGGCTGTGCGACCTTGTCAAACATTACCTGAGCCTGCTTCTTCCTCTGTGAAATGGGAAAATAATGCCTGTCTTCCTGGGGCATTGCGTAAAAACATATGTAAAATACCAAACATATAAAAAACTGCAGCTATGATGCTAACCATTGGCCAAGGTGTCCAAAAGATGGACCTATTAAAAATGTCAAGACAGACCCTACGATGTGGCTCATGCCTGTAATCCTAGCACTCTGGGAGGCCAAGGTGGGAGGATTGCTTGAGGCCAGGAATTTGAGACCAGCCTGAGTAAGAGCAAGACCCCATCTCTACTAAAAATAGAAAAAATTAGCTGGACGTGTGGCTGTGCGTGCTGATAATCCCAGCTACTCGGGAGGCTGAGGCAGAAGAATCACTTGAGCTCTTGAGTTTTAGATTGTAGTGAGCTATGATGATGCTACTGTACTCTAGCCAGGGTGACAGAGTGAGACTCTGTCGAAGGAAAGAAGGAAGGAAGAAAGGAAGGAAAGGGATGGAGGGGGGAGGAAAGAAAAGAAAAAAGAAAAAAGAATAAAAATGTCAAGGCACCACCTCCCCTTCCACTCCAGAAAGAAAGGAAAGAAAGAGAGGGAGGGAGGGAGGGAAAGGAAAGAAAGAAGGAAGGGAGGGAGGGAGGAAAGAATAGAAAAGAAAAAAGAAAAAAAAAATAAAAATGTCAAGGCACCATCTCCCATCCCACTCTAGGCATTTTACATAAACATTAGTTCCTGTCTCTATCAAAAAAATTTTTATTAGTTTACAGGCAGCCTCAGGAGTAAGGCATATTGTCTAGTGAATACACATAATAATTTTCTAGAAAATTAGGAGGATTACTTCATTTTTGAGATAATTATCCTTGGCTACAAGGATCAGTAATAAGGATTACGACAGTCTGACGTTGGACAGGCAGTTGCTGGGCAGATGTCCTCAAAGAAGTATTTTTTGTGTAAGGTTGTGATGGCCTTACAAAGTTTGGGTAAGACTGCAGTTTTTCCAGCGTCTTTTGTGATATTTTTGTTATCAGGCATTATGCATGAGAACTTTCTTTTTCATAGCTTTCCCCAGCTCTATTTGTCAGTAGTTTTTTTGTTTTGTTTTGTTTTTAAAACACAGTGACTCCATTTTGGTTCTGGCAATTTTCACACGTAGAAGGATGGTCACTGCAGAGCTGTTTGTAAAACTAAATCCTGTAATTAAATTATATCTATGTAGGATTATAGGATTAAATAAATTAATTTTTTATAATAGAACTCTGTAGCCATTAAGCAGATTCTGTAGGAATATATTTTTTTCACATAGAAAGGTGTTCTTGATGTATTAAATAAAATAAATTATAAAATAGCATAATAGTATTATCACATTTTATTATATGTACATATGAAATATGTGTATATCTATAATATTTGAAGGGATATATGATAAATGTTAATAGTACTTATCTTTGGGTTGTGAATGTGTGAATGGCTTTTTTTTTATACGTAACTGTTGTGAACTAAAATAAAATTTTAAGGCTCACCCCCCCACCAGCTGACTGAATGGACTTCCTCGTGGCCAAAGGAATATCCTAAAACTAAATTGTCTGCCAGAAGGAGGGAGGTCAGACATGCCTCATCATGCCCCCCTCCCTTCTCCGAGACATCCTTTGTGACCCACTGACAGGCCTAATGGTATGCAAGACAAACCTGCAGGTCCTCAATTTAGGCAACATAACTATGTCGCAAGGCTTATCTCTGATGACAGCTCCTTATGTTGAAACATTCCAAGACTTTAGACAAAGCTTCATGTCTTTAACCAATTACAAGCCAAAGAATCTTTAAACCCACCTATACCCTGTAAGCCCCCTCCCTCCAAGACGGCCCACCTTTTTGGGGCCAAGCCAATGTATGCCTCCCACGTTTTGATTTATGACTTTACCTGTAACCCCTGTCTCCCTGAAATGTATAAAACCAAACTGTAACCCAGCCACAGCGAGTCCACTTGCTCAAGGCTTCTTGGGAGTGGCTCCGGGTCATAGTCCTCAAATTTGGCTTAGAATAAATCTCTTTAAAATTATTTTACAGAGTTTGGTTTTTTTTTCGTTGACACTGTATTTTCTAATTTCCCCACAGTGAAGATGTATTATATGTATATAAAATAGGGAAAAATAATCATCTGATCATTTTTACCTTTATTTTAAAATCTTCAAGCATTCTTTTGATTTTTCAAATTTGGTTTAAGTCTGTCTCTTAAGATACAGGGGCAAAGTTAAATCCAGCTGAACAACTTAAAATAGCTATCAAAGCAGTCTTGAAAGATTTTTTTTCCCCTGCAAAAAAAGAGTGTGAATGAACAGGAAACAGTCCACTTGGTTTGTTTTAGTATTTTTCTTTTTTTTAGAAACAGCTGACAGTACTGAGGCCTCTCTCAGTACCTGCTTTTTAAAGTCCCTAGTCCTTTTCCTTGTTCCCACTCCCTGCAAGGTGAGACACTCTAGTCACCTGCCCATTGCAATTATCCTAATGGCTTTAAGATGTAGTTTCCTGTGTACCTCAAAACCGGGAAAAGGGCACAGGATTATGGATGCAGATCGGTTCCTGGAAAGATATCTCTCCTGTGACAAAATAAAATAGTTTTCTGATTTAAAAATGTTTCTGAGAGTTTGCCTGGCATGAAGAATAATCCCTGATAAACTGATAAAAAGCCACAGTGAGTAAATGTCCTAGGTTTAGTAGAGAGAAAGGGAAAAAAAAGATAAGGTCCTTGCCATATAAAAGAGTCCAAAGTCTAGCTGGGGAAGACGGACATACAAACAAATAATTATAAAATTATATCAGAAAGGTCGTAACAGATTTATCAACAAAGTGATACTAGCACTTGGAGATAGTAACTGAGTTGAGTTTTAGGGATGAATGAAAATTTGCTCCCAGACCAGACAGAGCATTCCAGGAAGAGGAAATTGTACGTCACAGCTTGAAATAGCTAAGTATTTGGGCAGAAAGATCAATTTCTGTCCTTGCAAAATTGAGACCAGACTGCATAGAAAAAAACTTCAAGGTACCACAGCCTGTTACAGGCATCGAGCATTTCCCATCAGGTTACCATGGTGAAAGCTTGTCAAGGAAGCAGGGTTAGAAAATTAAACAAGAGTTGTTTGTAGAAAATTATCAGGTATCTCCAGGGCTTCATGACACATTTACAAAAGAACTCAAGCCCTGCTTCAGCCAAATGCTTCACTTTCCTGAAAACCTTGCAAGTGTTACTTTTTGCTGAATGTGTTACTCAACCTGCTGAAAGTTAATAATTTATGCAGCTCTGATATTTCCGGGAGACAATAGAACCAATAATGGCAGGCAAAGCAGAGGCGTAGAGGGAGTCTACAATTTCTTTGGAGTTTCAATTTTTTTTAGATGACCAACCTGAATAGTTCCCATACCTATTTCTGGTGTTCACCTTCCCGTTGCCTTTCTCTCCGTCTTTCCCTCCACCAGTTCTCCCAGATTTCTGAGTCTCTGCGCTTAGGAGCTGACCAGTTCTTTCGCAGACCCGCCTTTCCCCCAACCATCAGTTCCTGCTCGCGGAGCCTCTAGGTCTACTCGGCCGCGGATGGCGGGGCGCGGGGACCAGCCGAGCTCGGGCAGCGGGGGGGTAGGGAGGAGAGAGGGGCGGGGCGGGCCCTGCGGCGCAGGCGCACTGGGCTCGCCTCGCCGAACTGCAGCCATGGAGCAGGCACTTCTGGACCCTGAGCGGCAGCTGCAGCCTGCGCCCATTGAGCCGCTGGGCCTCCCCGACTCTGGGCTGGAGGCTGCGGTCGGTGAGGAAGCGGAAGGGGCCCGGGACGCGGGTTCTGGGGTCGACACGGTGAGGAGAAGTGGCAGAGCCCTCGGGGCCTGTGTCGGGGCCTAGCGGACCGGGCAGGGCTGGGCTGGGCTGGCCTGCGCTGGCGGGGCGGGTGGGCTTGGCCGGGGAGGCCCAGTGGTGCGGGGGGAGCGAGTAGGGAAGGCGGGGGCCGCAGGTGCAGTGGGGGGTGGGGGAGGGTGGAGGCTCAGTGAAGAAAGGGGGTCCTGGGTCGGGGGCGAGCGCCAAGCGCTGCAGTTAGCCCAGGGATGGGCCGAGAGGGCGGCGGCCAGGGGAGTGGGTGGGATGCGTGGGTGCGGCCCCGCGGACACGGAGTCGGGCCCTGACCGGCGAGGCGGGAGGAGGGGCAGTGTTCAGTGGTCGGGTAACCGGAGACCTGGAGCGGAAGAGGAACGCTGATGTTTCTGGCAGCAAGGGGGTTTGCTGGAGAGATGTTTTAAAGGGGACACTGTGGGGTGGGGAGGCAGCGGTGCTGGACAACGAAGAGAGTGGGGGCCTAAATGAGGAACAAGTCTCGGGCAATGGGGTGGTTGGCCTGGTGCTGCCATCAGGAAATTGAATAAAGTGCCAGGTTCAAATGAAAAAACAGTTTTTTCCCTTTTTTTAAGTACTTTATAGACAGCAATGAAAAAACGTTTTTAAAAACACTTTATTTGGCTGTAATTTTCTTATTTAGGGGGAAGTGCCATGTTTCTTATTGGAGGCTTTCTGTTTCCCTTGTACTTACTTCGTGAAGCCCCTTTGGTAATTAGGATTTTCATTTGCTTGATGAGACGGAGAAAAATGTATCATCTTATATTCGTGGGTGCTTTCATTTTAAAGTGTTTTTGTGTATAATGCAAGATTTGTAGACCAGGTTAAATGCAAGCATTTCACAAACTCTGTAGTGTTCCAGGTTGGACCACCCGCCCAGAGTCTCCTGTGTGTATTGTTTATCCAATCATTTTGCTTCTTTTTTTTTTTCTGGAACAGGTGTTAGGAGCAAAATTCAATAATGTTAACTTGCCCATCTTTGTGCTATATGGATAAAGAAAAGTGCAGGTTGTTTGCTGAATGGAACTAGAAAGACTCTTGACCTTAAGTTTAGAGACCAGCTAACCAGGGGCTTCAACACAGTTGAAGGTTTTTCCTAAGTAGGAAAATATCAAGGTAAATAGGGCAAAATGAAGACTTTTTTGGGTGTACTTTGAGGGTTTTTTTTTTAAGTTAAAAACTTAATTTTTTTAGAGCAATATTAAGTTCACAGCAAAATTGAGAGGAAGGTACAGAGGTATCCCATGTACTCTGGGCTCTCCATCATTATCAATGTCTCCCACCAGAGTGGTACATTTGTTATAAATGATGGACCTACACTGACACATCATTATCACCCAAAGTCCATTAGGGTTCACTCTTGGTGTTGGGCGTGTATAATGACATGTATATATCTACCATTATGATATCATAAAAAGTGGTTTTACTGTGCTGAAATTCCTCTGTGTTCTACTTAGTCGTCCTGCTTTCCACTTTAATCCCTGGCAACACTCATCTTTTTACTGTCTCGATAGCTTTGCTTATTCCAGAATATCATATAGTTAGAATCATACAATATGTAGTCTTTTGAGATTGGCTTCTTTCACTTGGTAATGTTTTAAGGTTCCTCCATGTCTTTTCACAGTTTGACAGCTCATTTCTTTTTAACACTCAATAATATTCCAGTGTCTGGATGTACTACAGTTTATCCCTTAACCTACTGAACGACATCTTGGTTGTTTCCAAGTTTTGGCAATTATGAATAACGATGCTATGAATATCCATGTTCAGGTTTTCATGTGGATGTAAGTTTTCAGCTCTTTTGGGTAAATATCAAGGAGTATAATTGCTGGGTCATATGGTAAAAGTATGTTTAGTTTTGTAAGAAACTACCACGCTGTCTTCCAAAGTGGCTGTACCATTTTGCCTTCTCATCTGCAGTGAATGAGAGTTCTTGTTGTTCCTCATCCTCACCAGCATTTGATGTTGTCAGTGTTCTGTGTGTAGTGGTATCTTGTTTTAATGTGCATTTCCTTGATGACCAATGATATGAAGCATCTTTTCATGTGCATGTTTGCTATCTGTGTATCTTCGTATCTTCTTTGGTGAGGTCTCTATTAAGATTTTTGCCTGTTTTTTTAAAATTGGATTGTTCGTTTTCCTTTTGTTGAGTTTTAACTTTAAGTTTTCATTTCATTTATTCTTTTTTTTTTTTTTTTTGAGACAGAGTCCTGCTCTGTCACCCTGGGTAGAGTGCAGTGGTGTGATCATAGTTCACTGCATCCTCAAACTCCTGGGCTCAAGCAATCCTCCTGCCTCAGCCTCCTGATTAGCAGTGACTACTGCTGCGAGTCATCATGCCTGCCTACTTTTTTTTATTTTTTGTAGAGATGGGATCTCCCTCTTGCTCAGGCTGATCTCAAACTCCTGGCCTCAAGCAATCCTCCCACCTTGGCCTCCCAAAGTACTAGAATTACAGGTGTGAGCCACTGCATCTGGCCCATTTTTGCTGTTTTAAAAAGTTACTATTATACTACCATGAACTTCCTCTGCATATGTCCAAGAGTCTAGTATAAATTTGGGAGTAGAATTGCTGGATTGTAAGGTAATAACGTGGTCAACCCTAGTAAATAGTGCCAAATTGTTTTCCAAAGTAGCTATGCCAATTTATACCGTCATCAGAAGTGCCTGATGTTCTATATCTTTATCAATACTTAATATTTTCAGACTTTAAAATATTTGCCAGTCTGTGGTATGCCTCTTTTTTTGTGTTTAAGTGGTTCTAGATTGTTTCAACAGGCAAGATTCATTTTGTGTTGGCGTATCATGAGGACTTTAATTTTTTCCCTTTTTTTTGTTTGGGCCATGCTAATCTTCTCTGTATCATTCTAATGTTAGTACTTGTGCTGCTGAAATGAGCACGAGAACTTTAATTTTGAATGTGATGATAAAATTTTGGTAATTTTGTGAGTCATTATATATTTGATTAATATGAAATCAAAACTAGAATATAATGTTAATTTAAAAGTGATTATAATGTCTTATTAATTTAAAAAACCCCTATGTATATTTAGTTTAAGATACTTCAAAACCTAGAGATGCTATCTATACATAGAATTTGTAGTTATATACTGTTACCTGATGTTTTTGGAAAATGTTTGTAAATATGTGTTACAAGACGCCATCACTTAATGACCAAAAGTTATGAGGTTTCCTAAAACAACTCCCTAATCTAGTGATTCATAAAGAGACACAAGCCATTTGGGCAGATATTTCAGAATCACTAGGAGTTTAAACACACATACATTTAGTACACTCCTGCTCCTCCACCTTGTCTCCCTCAAAAAGAAAACCAGACTAAGGGTCATCTAATTCCTTATCCCTCTTTTTGTCCTCTCTTCCACTCAGTCCATCTCCAGTTGAGGATTATTGTAATGGCTTTGTAGCCTCATTGCTTCTGTTATTGATAGGAATGTGGTCTGGGCAGAAAGTTAAGTTAGATTTGTGTGTGCTATGCACCGTGGGGCTTTACTTTTCATTTAATTATCAAACTTACTTCCAACAGATAGGTAAAGATGGGGAGTCAGAGGTTCAGAGAGAAGTAATTTGGCCAAGGTTGCAAGTGCTGGCTGGCATTTGAGTCTAGGTCCATCTGGTATTGAAATCAGTGTTCTTTCTGTTAAGCCATTCTGCTTCATTAAAAAAAAAAAAAGTTTAAGGTAGTCTTGGAAATTGTTCCAATACTGTATTTTAAAGTTTTTAGTTTAGTTAAGATTAAGTTGTAATTTTTAGAAGGAAAAAAAAAAGGTATAAAAGATGTGTTAATTTAGCAAACAATTTTTTACTACAAAATATCTATGCAAATCATGTTCAGACATGGCAAAGTCAGCCTTATTTTTGACTCTGCAAAATTTAGGAGGGAGAATAATTTGTACTAATTACTACCCAAGAGGTGGTGGAAACAGCACTGCCTAAGAACCACAAGAGTCTTCTGGTTTTAAACATCATTAATCAGGAATCTGTAAGCTCTTTCTCTATATAGCCTCTTGTTTTTCTTTCTGTGATTCTTCAGTCCTCTTTTTTTCCATTGTCTAATTAGAAGTCTCTTGTCTTTTCCTTTTGTACTTTTTCCCTGTGAGGAAGAGTGCATTCATTTCTTTAAGCTATAGTCAGTTCTATTTAAAATAATTTGGAAAATGGAAAAGGTGAGAGGGGAATCCAGTCTCTAAGAAAGTAGTAATTAGTCCTAGCAGAAGGGAGAGGAAATAATAGCAAGGCAATGGAGGAAAGAATACTATTTTAGGCTGAAAGATTCCATTGAGTTGACAGTTAACAGGGATAAGGACTTACAGTATTTGCCAGAGAAAAACCATTACCTAAGGAATTCGTAAGTGATTTTTAAGGCAGAACGCTCTAGGTCTGGCAGTGCTGATGGGTCAAAGAGTGCTTGAGCAACTGGTGGTTAAAAATTCCAATGCGCAATGAGCACTTTCACTGATGGGGAGCAGAGAAACTAAGTGGAGTAGACCAGAATTGTGAGTAAGGTTTAGAGCATTCCGTGGGTGAGGATAACATTAAAAAAAGAAAATTTATAGGCATACTTACAGAATTATCAGTTTAGCAGCAGATGATAAAGTCATATACAAGAATTTTTTAGCTGAGGTGGAAGGATTGCTTGAGCTCAGGAGTTTGAGACCAGCCTGAACAAGAGTGAGATCACTACTAAAGAGTGAGCTCTCTACTAAAAAAGCAAAACAATTAGCAGGATGTGGTGGTGTGCACACAGGAGGCTGAGGCAGGAGGATGGCTTGAGCCCAGGAGTTTGAGGTTGCTGTGAACAAGGCTGACGTCACAGCACTCTAGCTTGGGCAGCAAAGTCAGACTCTGTCTCAAGAAAACAATTTTTAAAAAATTGTTTTCTACTTCAGTGGTTTTCAGATTTTTTTTGAAGGTGACTCACAGTACAAAATGTTTACACTTTTACATCATAATTGGCATACGTATGTATATGTAATTACATATACAAGTGTTTGGGAAACAATACTTAATCATGACTTCATGCAAAACCCTCTGATGCTTTTCTCTTATTTTTCATTAAAAATAAATGTTGGTCACAACCCACCAAATTAATTTCATGAACCACAATGTTACTCAGTTTGGAAGCCTGTTCAAACTTACATATTATTTTATTTTATTTATTAATTTTTTGAGACAGAGTCTCACTCTGTCGCCTGGGCTAGAGTGCCATGGCGTCAGCCTAGCTCACAGCAACCTCAAACTCCTGGGCTCAAGCAATCCTTCTGCTTCAGCCTCCCGAGTAGCTGGGACTACAGGCATGTGCCACCATGCCCGGCTAATTTTTTCTATATAT
>CAUYRT010007186.1:0-17322 GCA_963574885.1 Lepilemur ruficaudatus
AAATATATAGGAAAAATAAGCCGGGCATGGTGGTACATGCCTGTAGTCCCAGCTACTCAGGAGGCTGAGGCAGAAGGATTGCTTGAGCCCAGGAGTTTGAGGTTGCTGTGAGCTAGGCTGACGCCACGGCACTCTAGCCCAGGCAACAGAGTGAGACTCTGTCTCAAAAAAAAAAAATTTAGTCTTTTTCTTCTCTCCTTTTCTCAAGTTTCCTAGTTTCACTCCTTAGAGTAGACATCTTTACCGGTTTACCGGTTTACACATATTCAATGCATATGAAAGTGTATATGCGTGTGTGTAAAACAACCCAAATAAAAGTATTACAAACAATATTCTTTACTCTTTTACATTGTATATTGGATATTGCCCCAGAGCAATACGTATAGAGCAGCTTTATTCTTTATGAAGGTCATATAGTATCTCATGCCACGGCATAATAATATGCCATTATTAAACACATAATTTATTTAATGAGTCCTCAATATAGATATTTCCACGGCTTCCAATATTTTTGCTGCTTAAAACAATGCTATAATGAATATTCTCCTAAGTTTGACATTATAATTTTAATGATTATTATATTAATGTAATTTCTATAGCTGTATATTTTAAGATTTGGGTTGGTGTTGTAATATGTCATTCTTTCAACAATTCTTGACGATTTTTTCTTATTTTCCATATAAGTCAACCTTCCCGGTTTCAGAAACAAATGAAAAAAACAATGCTTTTACTGTATTTGTTGGTATAAAATTAAGCTTAATACTTAAATTAGGAAGAACTAATGTATCTTCTAATATTCCATCTTCCTATTTAAGAAAAATGTATGCTTTTCATTTGTTCATATAGATTTTGCACATTTCTTATTAAATTTATTTGTAGAAATTAATTTTTGTTTCTATTGTAAGCACAATCATTTATTCCATTATATCTTCCAATTGGCTATTGTCTATAATTATAAAAGCTGTTGATTACTGTTTATTACTCTATTCAACTAGTTATGAAATCCTCTATTGTTTGTTATAATTTTTAGTAGATTCTTTTGTATATTCCATGTAAGCAAGTATAACATTTGCAAATAAAGATAATTTTACTTTTGTTTTTCAAATATACATATCTCATTTCTTCTCCTTTCTAGTTGGATTGGCAGGTACCTTCAGAACCATATTTTCAAAAAAAATCATGACAGTGATTTTTCTTGATATTAATGGGGATTTTTCCAACATGTTTTCATTAAACATGATGCTGACTTTTAGATGATGCATATTAGTTTTAAATGTGTCCTTATAGTCCCTAATTTATTAAGAAGTTTTTTTCCAGTACTTGATTAGGATGATTATATGATTTCCCTTATTTGTTCTCATCATAGGTGAGTTATATTAACCGAGTTACTAATGTTGAGTCAATTCCCCCATTCCTGGAAGAATCCCATACTGTCATCCCCACCGTACCTGGTCATTGTCTGGGGGCAGAGCAGGAGAAGGAAGGGTACTCTCGGTATGAACTCCATGGTGGATTTAAAAGGGTGACAGTGGGAGGCTGTCATCAGCTATGCTCCACACAGCAGTTTCTCTCTCTCCTTTTTTTTCCAAGTAAGCAGTTTTTCTCAAAGGAGATTTGAGCAGCACATTTCTGCAGCCATCACATGAATCAATAAAGAACTAGAAGTCAGAAAACCTGAGTGAGCCTTAGAACTACGACTTCTAACCAGTGGTCCATGATATTTCAGGCAAGTAATATACTCTCTGAGCCTCACCTTATTCGTTGCTTGATAATATAATAACAGAGAAGTGGACTAATGTTTCTCAAGGTATTTATTCTAACATTAGCTCCAGAAACAGTGTTTAGTACATAACAATCAATAAATATTTGTCAAAAGAAAGAATGAATGAATAAGACATTAGGAAAGAGAGGGTGGAGCCCTTTATAACCATGTGTGTAAAAGGAGTTTCAAAATATGAATTCTGTTTCTTATTACCAGTCTCTTCCTATCACATTTCCTTCCTCAAATATTCCATGTACCGACCATAAATGCTGCTTGAGCATATATTAACTTTTATAACTCCACAACTTTGTGTGTGCAGATCTCTTCCCCTGGAATGCCGTTTGACCTCTCTGTGCCTGACAAAAACTCTCTGTCAGTCCCTCTTCCATGAAGACTCTCTTGACACCTCCATGTTAGGAATAGTTTCTCCCTCCCTTATGTCCTCACAGCATTTTGTTGGTATATCTGCTATAGCACTCACTCAGGCCGGGCACGGTGGCTCTCACCTGTAATTCTAACACTCTGGGAGGCTGAGGCAGGAGGATGGCTTGAGCTCAGGAGTTTGAGATCAGCCCGAGGAAGAGTAAGAGCCCCACCTCTACTAAAAATAGAAAAATTAGCTGAGCCTTGTGGCACATGCCTGTAGTCCCAGCTCCTCGTGAGGCTGAGGCAGGAGGATCCCTTGAACCCAGGAGTTTGAGGTTGCTGTGAGCTATGATGAGAGCACTGCACTCTACCCAGGGTGACAGAGTGAGACTCTGTCTCAAAAAAAAAAAAAGAAGAAGAAAATTGAACCTCACTTCCCTCCATCTTCATATTAAAAGAGAGAGAGAGAGAGAGAGAGAGAGAAAGAAAGAAAAAAAAGCACTCATTTCATAATGATTCATCTATATAGCGTCCTCCTCTCACTAGATGATGGAACACTTTAAGAGACTCTTAACTAGTGAGCCACAGTTGGGTTATAGGTATGGCAGGATATTGATTCATCTAACTTTCAGCTTCTGGGGTAGCCAGACACTGAATTCAGGTGACTTTGACCACAAGCAATTTCATCCATTTATCCCATTGTGCAAAAAACGCATCTGCTAAGCATGCCATGACTTGAAAAAGATAGGCAGAACTGCTTTAAGGCAGCATGCCCATATTCTATGTCTTTGAACCCTGGGCACCTAGGATGGAGACTGGTGCATAAATGTTATCAGATATGAGCTCATTCCTTTTGCACACTGAATAAATGAAGGAATTGTCCTTAGTTTCAAATTGTCATTGAGACTTGGCATTGTTATGTAATTATTTAATATTTGCCTTATTCACTAGACTAAAATCCACTGGAGATGGGGCCATGTCTATCTTTTGCCTATCATTGCATCCCTATCACCTAGCACATTGCCTGGCTGGCACAGAGTAGGAGTTCAATAAGTACTTATTAAATAGTAAAAAAAAAAAAAAAAAAAAAAAAATTACAAGACCTCATTTCCTCAAGCGGCTTAAATTAAAATCTTTTTAGAATTTTCATACCCCATCTTGGCCTGTGAGGGCTGCCATGTCCTTCAGTAGTCCCTGGGGATGACTATACTATGTTCTAGATCATCCTTGCAGAGTGCTTTCTACCTGCCAGGCTTTCAGAGTAGCTGCTTGTTCCCTGATTGTATGTTCCTCATCTGTCCAGCCATCAGAGAAAGGGTAACTATAAGCTGGAACTAATACTTATACCTATTATAAGTATAATATTATAATATATGTAATGTAACTCTTCCAGTTAAATATATAATTAATATATTTATTAATTCATATATTGATATACATTACTATAGTATATATTGTATAATTATATAATATTATATATAATATATTTATCAATAATATATTATTCATATTGGAAGCATTCTCCCCATCACCTGCCATTTTAAGGGCTTTAGGATAGGGGGCAGATTTTATAGCCTTCTAGGTTATAAAATTCTGCAGAGTTTATAACTTTCAAAATGTGGCCTATACAGCATTTAGAATTGGGAATTGTTGAAACCTTTAATGCATTAGTTCTTCTCTCTTTAACCAAGTTATCTTTTATCTGAGAGGCACCTTTGGGGACCTAGAGAGGCCAACAACGTGATGGCATCAGAAAACGGAAGAGAATCTGGGATTTAGAATTTGCTTGAACAAATAGAGAGTCTTACTGGGAAGAATCAAAGTGAACTAAAAGGTTCCTTTTTCTAGATGTGTTTAGTTTACTGAGAAGGAAACGTAGCAAAGACTTGGGGTCGAAACAATGTTCAGAACAGAGCGGATGCTTGGCTGGAGCTTTCCTTGGGCTCTGTCCCCTGGGTCCCCCTGGTGGCAGAATGCACGAAGGGAATTGGGCACCGTCAACAGATATGTAAGGATTTAGCGCAGGCATCATGGCCTCCCGTCCTGCATCTTTCACTTACTAAGTTTGAACAAAATCCTTATCTTTCTGTTCCTCCTCTTTTAAATGGGTTATTCTGAGGAGGAAATGAGTTAATTGTAAGGTATGTAAAGCCATTGACACAGAATAGTCACTTGCTAAATGAACTATTAATATTAGAATATAACGCGTTTTATACTGACCTAAATTTTACCTACAAAACTACTCTCAGAAATGATGTTAATTTTTAATAACTATTGATAGCCACCAAAAATGTCCTTCATAAATATTTTAACCTTAGAATTTATAGGAAAAAATCATATATGCTACAATGCTTTTCAATACTTATATTTATGCTAATTGTAGTTTTGACTCCACTGAAAAAAATAAAAAAGAACATTTTTTGAAAGTCAATTTATCTCTTATGAACAAGTAGCTGAATTGGTCCCCTTAAAGTAAACACTAACCAAAAGCTACTTTCTTTTTAACTTCCAAGACATATGTAATAATTGAAAATATGAGAGCCTATGATACAAATATCCAATCACTATATATATTTTATTTTTTTTTTTTGAAACAGAGTCTCACTTTGTTGCTCGGGCTAGCGTGCCGTGGCATCAGCCTAGCCCACAGCAACCTCAAACTCCTGGGCTCAAGCAATCCTTCTGCCTCAGCCTCCCAAGTAGCTGGGACTACAGGCATGTGCCACCATGCCTGGCTAATTTTTTCTATATATTTTTAATTGGTCAATTAATTTCTTTCTATTTTTAGTAGAGATAGGGTCTCGTTCTTGCTCAGGCTGGTTTCGAACTCCTGACCTTGAGCAATCCGCCCACCTCGGCCTCCCAGAGTGCTAGGATTACAGGCGTGAGCCACCGCGCCCAGCCCAATCACTATATTAACATAAGCTTTTATATAAAAACACCAACACATGCCTGACTGGCTGTAGTAGTTAATTTGGATAGACAGAGGATCCATTTCAATGGATGAAATGTGCATGCTTCTGGAAGATCCTGGGCAAGTGGACTTTTTTTTAATCTAAGGGAAGATTTTTTTTCTGATCTGAGAGGATAAGCAAAGATCAGTATAAAATTTGCATAAGAACGTACATCAACTCTTTAAAAATCAAAGATTGCATAAGATGATTTCTAGAGAGAAATGCATTTGTTATACAGCCTTATTATTGTTTCATATGGAACAACTCCAGCTGCTTTCAGAAATCAACAAATGATAAGCAAAAGGAAGATGGGAAGAAAATAACAGCATTTTTGTTGTGTCCAACTGATAAACATCAGATTGCATATAAATTATGCTAAGCATAATTTAGCACAGAATTAACATCATTTGTAATGCAATGAAATAAGGCAGCTCAGACAAATGCAAAAAGGTCTCCAATACATTGCTTTGATGATCTCAATTGACACTGCCAAGTTATATATTTACAAAAAATATGGACAAAGGGTCAAACAATTAATTTTCCTTCTGGATGAGTGTGCATAGAAATGGCTAAAGGTCCAAAGGAATTTTCATCTTGTTATTCATCAAGTTTGATAAATCTTAACCTTTCATGAGCTGTGCCCCCTCAGTGTATCTAATTGTGTAGAATGGATCAAATAACAGTTCTAATCTTACTTTTTTAGTTAAAGCATCATGGGCAAGAGAAGAATTCTTTTAATAAAACTTTGGGATCCCCATTTACGATAGAAGTCAAAAAAGAAAAAATTGTTGTATGACTTCAATGTTTTAAGTATTGTGCAAGCACTTGAAATATGTCATTCATTCACTCAACAAACAATGACTGCAACTATACTATTTGATAGGCAGGTAACCTATTAAGTATTAGAACTGTAAGTTATAAATTTCTCACAGACTAATGGGAGTGGCAGGTATATATAGATGCAATTTTAATGCAATAAGAAATGCAATGACAGCACAGGATTCCGGTGTGCAGTGGGAAGTAGGTGGGGTGGGGAGACGCATACAGAGAAAAGACATTTTACCTTTTCTTGTGGGAGAAGGGAGTCAAGAATAGCTTCTTAGAGGAGGTAATGACCACATTGAGACCTGAAGGATGAAGCAGGGTGACTTTTATAATAATCTCATAATAATTCTCATTAGTAGACAGCATAAGTATCTCTGTTTTATAGATGAGGAAATGGATATACTCTGAAATCAGAGCTGCTAAGTGGCAGGGTCAAGATTTTGAACCCAAGTCTACCTGATTCCAAGAGCATACCATATTTTAGCCTCTGATAGAGAAAATTAGAAGGCGGAGAAAAACATTCTGTATATATCTGCAAGTCATAAAAATGTTGTACTGTTGCTGATCTCACCATGCAATTCCAGCACATTCCCTTCCTACAATTTTTCCCATGTTCAGCTAAGAGAATATATTTAATTGCTGGCTTGTCTTTCTACCATGTGCTCTTAGAAATTCTCATGAAAACCCAACATGTAACTTTTTTTTTTTTGGAGAAGAATAGGTATGAAAACCTAAAAGTGTCAGTAAGAACAGACGAAGTTCTATTAAAATCTTTATAATAAGTTTCTGGAAAAATTTCCTCTAATTGAACAAATAATCCCAAATTTAATCAAAGGGAGGAGCTGCACCCTAAAGATCTACTGGAATAAGGAGTTCGTTTACCTCTGTTCATGATGGTGCAAAAACAACAGAAGTTTCTTGATCCTTTTACTACCTTTGTGAAAGAATTAGAGAACAGTTTTATTTTTCAACCTACTATATTCTCCACTTAAAAAACTCTATATAAGAAATTGGAAGCATCCTGATCATGTATTGCCAGCCATTCATGCTGCTTCAGATTTAGCTGTCCATGAAAGAACACTAAGATATTTCATCAACATCATCATTACCATTGAGCCATAAAATATGAGATCTGGAGGGACCCGCAGATGTGTTCATGTGACAGGTATTTATTGGTCACCTACTATGTGCTGGGCAATGTGCTGTCCACTAAGAATTTAATGTTGAGCGAGCTATAGTAGCTGACCTTAGGAGACACTCAGGCAATTAGAACATAAGCGCACAGAGTCCAGCCCACTCATTTTATACATGTGGAAATAGAGAATAAGAAAATAAGTAGTTTGTCAAACTCTCAGGCTGGGCATGGTGGCTCATGCCTGTTATCCTACCACTCTGGGAGTCTGAGGCAGGCGGATTGTTTGAGCTCAGGAGTTCGAGACCAGCCTGAGCAAGAGCGAGACTCTGTCTCTACTAAAAAAATAGAAACAAATTAGCTGGACAACTAAAAATATATAGAAAAAAAGTAGCCGCGCATGGTGGCGCATGCCTGTAGTTCCAGCTACTTGGGAGGCTGAGGTAGAGGGATTGCTTGAGCCCAGAGCTTTGAGGTTGCTGTGAGCTAGGCTGACGCCACGGCACTCTAGCCCAGGCGACAGAGCGAGACTCTGTCTCAAAAAAAAAAAAAAAAAACTCTGATTATCCATTGTTGGTGGGAATGGAAATCGGTATAACCTTTTTTGGAAGACAATTGGGAATACATTTTAAATTTGAAAATGTTTTTATTTTTTGATGCAGCTATCCTAAACAGGAATTCATCCTGCAGATGTACATGCAGAAAATCCAAAGATACATGTCTGAGAATATTCTTGCAGTATTATTTATATTAGGGACACACTGGGAACAATTTAAATGTCCATCAATAAAAAATTGATTGAATGAACTATGTACTTCAGAAATTCCATAAATTGTGCAGGAATTTAAAATATAAAGTAGATTTGACATAATGTAAACATGAGAAGACATCCAAGAACTATTGATATATGCAAAAATGGTGTAAAGCAAAATGGATAATATGGTCCTATCTTTGTTTATAAAAGAGAAAAACACTACAAGTACATGTTTGAAAAAATAAGTATCAGAGAAATTATATACCAAACTATAAACAATGGTTAATAAAATAGTCATAGATCATTTTCATTTTTAGGTTATAGATTTCTATAATGCTGGATTGGAATTTTTTTATATAAAGAGAATGTTCCGCTAAGTTGAAGTGATCTAGAAACACTTTGTCTTTAAAAAATTTTTTTGACTTTCTGGATTTTTTGTTGTTGTTGTTGTTGTTGTCGTTGTTGTTAGAGATGGGATCTCACTCTGTTACCCAGGGTAGAGTGCAGAGGCAGCCTTGCACTACTGGGCTCAAGTGACCCTCCTGCCTCAGTCTCCTGAGTAGCTGGATGTACAGGTGTGGACCACAATGCCCAGCTAACTTCTTAATTTTTTTGTAAAGACAGGATCTCTCTATGCTGTCCAGGCTGGTCTCGAGTTCTTAGCATCAAGTGATTTTCCTGCCTTGGTCTCCCAAAGTGCTGGGATTACGGATGTGAGCCATTGTACCCGGCCAACTTCCCAGATTTTTATATCTATGAAAGTTCATTGAAAACTATAAAGCCTTAGACAAATTATTGGATTATCTCTTTGTATTAATGATCAATAATAATGTAAAATTTGAAGCATTCTGAAAAAGAATATGCTTATGCAGAAAAAAAGATTTTAGACCCACCCTGGGCAATAGTGAGACTCCATCTCTACAAAAAATAAAAAATATTAGCTGGGTGTGCTAGTGGGTACCCATAGTCCTAGCTACTTGGGAGGGTGAGATAGGAGGATCACTTGAGCCCAGGAGTTTGAGGCTACAGTGAGCTATGATGATGCCACTGTACTCCAGCCTGGGTAATAGAATGAGATCCCGTCTCTAAAAGAAAAAAAAAATTAAAGCTATTAAAAATGATAATATTAAAAAATAAAATAATATCGGCTGGGCGTGGCGGCTCACGCCTATAATCCTAGCACTCTGGGAGGCCGAGGAGGGTGGATCGCTCAAGGTCAGGAGTTCGAAACTAGCCTGAGCAAGAGCAAAACCCTGTCTCTACAATAAATAGAAAGAAATTAATTGATCAACTAAAAATATATAGAAAAAATTAGCCAAGCATGGCGGCTCATGCCTGTAGTCCCAGCTACTTGGGAGGCTGAGGCAGGAGGATCACTTGAGCCCAGGAGTGTGAGGTTGCTGTGAGCTAGGCTGACACCATGGCACTCTAGCCTGGGCAACAGAGTGAGACTCTGTCTCAAAAATAAATAAATATAATAAAAATAAAAATAAAAAAATACATAAAAAAATTAAATAAATAAATAAATAAATAAAATAAAATAATCATAGTTTTCTAGTTTCTTACAGCATTCTTTAACTGTAATTCATGTTTCTGGAGTCCTAATCCAGTTCTTGCCATGTGGACAATCTGTTAAAAGCTTTTGCTTGAAGACAAACGTTCCTCCAAGCAATCACTAATTCTTATTACAGAGAAAGCAAATTTTGGAGTGTTTCTATGAAAGGAAGTGAAAGCTACTTATATTGCTAACAAGTACTTGTAATGATACACTGGAAACTGGAGACTTTACACCACAAGAATGTAAAACCAATCAGTAATTTGGTCTGTCAATACATAGGCTTCACGAATTACCTAGAACTAACAGTAACCAGTGCGCTTAGGAGGCATCTAGGCACAAAGTAATCATAGTCTTATAAAATAAAATATTTATATTGAGATGCAAGAGAGAAAAATATGAGGGTCCGCCTTTTCCATCAAACAAACGACTCTGCCAACCTGAGATCACACACTCAATGTGTAAGAATGAGGCACATGATGGGAGAACTGAAGTTTCTACGTGTCTGGACAAACGGCAGCCAGGCTTTGAGCTCACATGAAAGAAAAAAGTTTGCTTGAAGTGCAAAATCAAATGTAAAACCACCTAACAGATGCTTTAATGTATGCTAAGTATTCCCTTTGCAAATTCATAGTATTCACATACCATAAATTGAAGAGTGCAAAATTAAAGAGCATGTAACATTTATCAGGCATCAGATTTGGCCACCTCAGTGTACAACTGTGAAAAATAAAGATATCACTTCGTGCAACTCAAACAAGCTTTGATTTGCCCATATGGGCGGTTGAGTATGTAAGAAGATGTTAAAATGGAAATTTCTGCCGAGAACTCAGACAAGAGATATTACACAACAGAGACAGTTATAAATCAGGCCATCCTCTAGAACTCAGATTAAAATCTGTGTAGACATTTTTAAACCTCTTGCATGAAAGGTACAAACTGGTATTCTCATTTCAAGCCTGGTGAGAGGGCCCAGTGGAACCATTTGGAGAACTTATTGTGTGACCCAGTGGTATGCAGGGCCCTGGGGACTAGTGCTGTCACCTGAGAAATCTGAAGGGGCGAAAGGAGCATTGTTTAGAGGAAGAGCCAAAGGCGAGAATATGGCATTGGATTGCCTAAAATCTCAGAATTTTCAGGGCAAAACATGGAAAGGGTGTTTTCTATGAGCCTGATGTAGGATGTGTGTAAAAAGCCAGTGTGAGGTCATCTTAGAATCTGTCAATAAAGATCTCCAAAAGCGCTAATGGACCTCAGGAAAGAGAAGCTAACGGCACCCCAGATCCCACGTGGCTGGAGGAAGGAGTATCCACCAGTGAGGTAGAGGCACTTGCCTGTTTCAAAAACCACAGGTGAGAGAGCTTCAGCAATACGGACTCTGAAAGATCCAAAACAGATAGAGTCAGCTGTATAAGGAGAAATTCATACGTTTACCAGATGTTTGATCATATTAAGAAATGACTAATTTTTAAGTGTGGTAGAGGTGTTGTGGTTTTTTAGATAGATATTGACAGATAGGTGATAGATATTGAAAAGGAATTCTCAAATTTTAGAAATGCTAAAATATTTACAGATGAAGTCTAAAATGATTGGATTTACTTCAAAAATATTAATATATGGAGTGGAGCATAGGGCAAAAGCTTCACAACACTGAATTTGGCTATGATTTCTTGAATATGACACTAAAGGCACAGGCAGCAAAGAAAAAAGCAGGCAAACTGGACTTCGTGAAAATTTAAAAATTTTGTGCATCAAAAGACACTATCAACAGAATAAAAAGATAACCCACAGAATAAGAAAAAATATCTGAAAATTATATATCTAATAATGGATTGAGGCCAGGCTTGGTGGCTCACCTGTAATCCTAGCACTCTGGGAGGCCGAGGAGGGAGGATTGCTTGAGCTCAGGAGTTCAAGGCCAGCCTGAGCAAGAATGAGACCCCGTCTCTAATAAAAATAGTAAAAATTAGTTGGGTGTGGTGGTACACGCCTGTAGTCCTACCTACTCAGGAGGCTGAAGCAGGAAGATTGCTTGAGCCCAGGAGTTTGAAATTGCTGTGAGCTAGGCTGACACCACTGCACTCTAACCCAGCCAACAGAGCAAGACTCTGTCTCAAAAAAACAAAAGAAAAAGGATTGATATCCATATCCAGAATACATAGAGAACACCTAAAACTCAATGAAAAAAAAAATTCAAAAATGGGCAAAGGACTTGAATAGATATTTCTTCAGCAGTATACCAATGGCCAATAAGGATATGAGTAGATGCTCAATATCACAAATCATTAGAAAAATGCAGGGGGGAGAGGGGCAAGGGCAATGTACGTAACCTTAACCTTTGTACCTCCATAATATGCTGCAATAAAAAATAAAAAAATTTAAAAAATTAAAAAATTAAAAAAACCAAAAAAAAATAAATAGAAAAATGCAATTTAAAGACAGACATTAAGTTGCATTTTTCTTAACTTACAATAAGATACTACCTCATACCCTCAAACCTATTAGGATGGCTTCTATCAAAAAAACTGAAAATAACAAGTGTTGGCAAGGATATGCAGAAATTGGAATGCTGTGCATTGTTGGTGATAATGTAAAATGGTGGAGCTACTAAGGAAAATAGTATGGCAGTCCTTAGAAAAAATTAAAAATAGAATTACCATATGATACACCAATTCCACCTCTGCATATATACCCAAACAAACTGAAAACAGGTCCTCATGGAGATATTTGTACATCTGTGTTCATAGCATTATTCACAATAGCTAAAACATGGAAACAGTCCAAGTGTCCATTGAAGAATGAATGAATAAGAAAAATGTGGTATATACATACAATGGGTATTATTCAGCTTTGAAAAGGAGGGAATTGGCCAGGTGCGGTGGCTCACACCTGTAATCCTAGCACTCTGGGAGGCCAAGGCGGGCGGATTGCTCAAGGTCAGGAGTTCAAAACCAGCCTGAGCAACAGTGAGACCCCGTCTCTACTATAAATAGAAAGAAATTAATTGGACAACTAAAAATATATATACAAAAAATTAGCCAGGCATGGTGGCATGTGTCTGTAGTCCCAGCTACTTGGGAGGCTGAGGCAGAAGGATCTCCTGAGCCCAGGAGTTTGAGGTTGCTGTGAGCTAGGCTGACGCCACGGCACTCACTCTAGCCCAGGCAACAGAGTGAGACTCTGTCTCAGAAAAAAAAAAAAAAAAAAAAAAAAAAGGAGGGAATTTTGGTATATAATGCAACATGGATGAAACTTGAGGACATTTTGTTCAGTGACATAAGCCAGTCAAATACTGTATGATTCCACTTATATGAGGTAGTCAGAGTAGTTAAAATCATAGTGACAGGCCGGGCGCGGTGGCTCACGCCTGTAATCCTAGCACTCTGGGAGGCTGAGATGGGAGGATTGCTCAAGGTCAGGAGTTCGAAACCAGCCTGAGCAAGAGTAAGACCCTGTTTGTACTAAAAATAGAAAGAAATTAATTGGCCAACTAAAAACATATAGGAAAAATTAGCCAGGCATGGTGGTGCATGCCTGTAGTCCCAGCTACTCGGGAGGCTGAGACAGAAGGATCCTTGAGCTCAGGAGTTTGAGGTTGCTGTGAACTAGGCTGATGCCATGGCACTCTAGCAGGGGACAACAGAGTGAGACTCTGTCTCAAAAAAAAAAAAAAAAAATCATAGTGACAAAGTAGAATGGTGGTTTCTAGGGGCTAATAAAAAAGAGTAGCCAATGTCCCATACTAATGTAAGATATTCATAATAAGAGTAACTGTGTGGGGTATATGGGAACTCTCTATACTGTCTTTACAATTTTTCTGTAAACCTAAAACTGTTCTACAATTTAAAAGTTAATTTTAAAAAAGGTACTTGAAATCTCCTAAAAATGAAAGAATACAGGGCTGGCAATCAGGAGATAGGAAAAACAAGATTGGTTGCTAATTGATAATAGTTAAAGCTGAATAAAAAGCATACTGGGGTTTATAAACACTATTCTATTTATGCATGTGATTGAAATTTTCCAAAATAAAATTTCGAAGAAAAAAAAGAGTAAGCTTTACATGTTTGCTAAAGATGCAAAGCAATGCAGATAATACCACATCGTTGGTGTAAGAAAGGAGGGTAAATAAGAATATCTATTATTCACCTAATTTTGGTGGAGAAAAACAAGCAAATGCTAGAGGAACAAACCACACTAAAAATGTTTGCATGTAAGAATGGGGAGAATGGGCTGTAGGGGATAAGAATGGAAGCAAGACTTTTCTGAAGGTACCTCAGAGTGTAGTTCTGATCTTTGACACATGTAAAGATTTAATATATTCACAAAATCAATCACTGTTAAAAAACAAACCTTACAATTGAAAACAAATGAAAGTGAAAGAACCTAACTTTATATCAAATTAATGATATAACTACACAGAGAAATAATTATTCCAAGTCATTTTGGAAAAAAAAAAAAAGCCTCTGACATTGCATGTGAAGGGTATATAGCCTAAGGACAAAAAGAACTGGAAATAAAAGCTGAGCTACTTGGAGGATCACTGGCGCCCAGAAGTTCTAGTCTAGACTGGATAACATAGCAAGACCCTGTCTCTAAAAAAAAAAAAAAAAAAAAAAAGAATTGGAAATAAACTTTAAACTTCACTTCACAGGCTTGTTATTGGTAGAAACTTTGGTATTGCAGTTTTGAAACAATTTTCTGTATATCGTAGGATAAAGCAAACAACAAAATGTGTTAATTTAATTAGAAACTAAGATTTACAATGTAAGAGAAAAGGCAAATGCAATTATAAAATCAAAGGAGTTGAGGAAAAAAATCTGTATTATTAAGTTTGAATTGGAAATGTTACCGTGAGGTCCTAATTAAAATATATGCCACTCTGTCTTGGAGCATGGGAGTGGGTGAATTGCTGAACTTTTAAAAAAAGAAGACACAATTGCCGCTCAGGACATGATTCAAGCTTCTTTGATGACAAAAAATAATCATGACACACACCCAGACCCACAAAAGGAAAAAGACAAAGGCAAGTTCCAGCAGAAGAAGAGGGGCGGGGAGGGTTGGAGAGAAGTGCAGAGGCATAAACAGAAAGGGGAACAATTGCGTATACACAGCAACGAGGTGGGAAAGACCTTCTTTGTCAGACTCCCTTGAGACTGGATGCTCCTGAGAAGCCTCTTAGGAGCTCCTTAGCAGAGCAATAAGAACAGAATCCCTTCTAGAAGCTTTGAATTAACAGGCGAGTGCATTGCAAAGAAAGGACCCTCCTTTCTGTTTATTTCTGTTCATTTTCTGGTACTGATTTTATTGTTCCCAATTACTCCATGATCATTAAACATCCACTGGATTTTAGTTCCTAACGAGAGAAGATACAGAACAATGCCTTATAGAGGAACTAAAGGATAACTTCAAATTGGTGTGTACTAATGCTTGGTTTACCACAAACCAGAGTACATTTATTATAAAGATGCAAGATACTACTGCAAGCAGAGATAAAAGTTCTTAACCAAAGAATACGGAGCATAGACTTCATGGCAAACTTGCAGAGAACCGAAAAGCAGAAACATAAAGGAGCACCCAGCAGACCAGGGAGGATAGGAGATAATGAAGATACTGATGCCAATGTCTTCAGAATTTATAGTAAGGAAAACAAAATAAAATAAAATAAGATAAAAAGGACAAAGATACCTTGAAGATAAATTTATAGGCAATAATTTAGGAAAGAACAGGAGCAGATGGAACACATTGTTAAGAAATGTGGAGGAAAACTGGCAAAAAAAACTTTCTAGCAGTCAGAGTTGGAAGGAAAAGAACCAGCCGGGCAAACACAATGGGACTTTTCCATTCTGTGAATCTTGTAGTAGGAGAACGAGGCCCCTGCTCTGTAAGGCTGGAATGACAACGGGAAGATTTCAATCTGGAGTGAATAACTTGCAAGAAGGTGAAAGGAGCAAAGTGATACTCTAGTGATATTCAGTTTTTATGAAGCACACAATGATATTGTCTTTGAAAATATCCATAAGGATCATTTTGATATAATCTCCTTGATTTATGGGGGAGAAGAGATCTCATTATTCATGAGTTTGGGCCACATGCCAAGATTACCCATATGCTGTATAGATAATTTAGTGGGTGTTCTAATAAGAGGCACTCAAGAATTTTCCAGGAGTTGGAGAAATCATCACCTAAAGATGAAGGCCAGAATAGGACACAAAATATCAAAAGACATGGAGGTTACAGAAATTGATCCAAGTTGTTTAGACTCCCAATAATCAGGACAGGTTCATGGCATTGAGTACAGTAAGATACAGGGCTCCAGGTGAAAGTTTTGAGTGGAGACACTGAAGTATTATAGAGGAAACTTGATGAAACCACCAAATTGATCAGGGAGCTCCAGGAGACTCGGAAGATCTGAGTACCAGGCCTCCTCTCCACATCACCTATCTCGTAGAATCCTCTTACAGAGAGATGCATCTTACTGAACAAATGACCAATCATCTCAAAAATTGTACAGCTGCATATTGTAAGCTTGCATGGAGTTAAAAAAAAAAAAAAAGGAATGGGAATTTCCATGCCTTCCTCCATCGTTGAAAACAACTCTGTAGATTTCACAGAAGATACTGAAGCAATTAAAAAGAATTTTGTTACCTAGAAATGTAATAATACTTGAAACTAATTGTAGTTCATTATATATAATGTTCACTTTTTTCCTTTCTTAATTTAGAAAAGGCTTAGAGGAAACAGTAAATATTTTTAAACTGTATTTTCAGTTAAAGTACAGAACAATTGGCTTTATCGTTCCAAAGATGGAGCATGTGTTAAATTATCATACTGAATGTTGGATCGTGGGAAAAAATACACAAACACACACACACGAAAAAGCCAAGAAGCAATGACATCCTAGTAACAACTAATGCAACTAATGCCTAAATATCCCTATTACTTGCCCAGATAAATGCCTCATTTATAGGCAGTTTTTAAAATTTCTACCTTATTATTAATTTACTAAAAGGAACCTGGTCTTATTGAAGATTAATGGATTTCAAGTCTGGGGCAGGAAGCATATAAAATCAGTCTGGGATATATTATGCTGAAGGCAAAGGAGGATTTAAATATCAATGAAGTCCTGTCAAAAGTGTACAGCTTGAGATGTGCTTTGGGAAATTTTTAGCCTATAATTTTACCTATAAATTATAATAGGTGAAGTTAATTGTAGGAAGAGAAAGTGAGAGAGGAAGAGGAAAGAAGTTTGTTTACAATTACTGGAGGTGGTTATTATACCAACTCTTTTTTCTGAAAATTGGTAGTTAAACCAAAAAAATTAAACATCTATCTTGACTTTTTGGGAGCAAGGAAAATTCTTTTTTCTGAAGAATACTGGCTAATAAGTGTAAAAAAGCTTATAAAAACAGAAAATCCTCAATCTAAGCAACCATAAAATAAATGATACAGAAAATGATTGTTAATAGATATCAAAATCTTTTGGTGAAATGATTTGGGGTAACAGGATACTTGTACAGCATTCTGCAGATTATTTGCTCGTTGAAAATGGAAAAAAAATGAACCTTTATAATGGAGATCACTACCTTAATCAAGTGATTAAACTTAGCATCATCTAATAGCATGTATTCCTGAGGGGTTGAAATATGAAGTACTCAGCACTATCTATGAACTACCTTTGCCCAGAAGTTTTATCTAAAATTAAATAAAACCTTTAGAAGTAACTTCAAGTTTACAGCAAATTTAGGAAATAGAGGATCACTTTAAATGGCACAAGAAAAGAATCAGCCTAAATCCAGAATGCAGGGGCATTTTATTTTATTCTTTTTTTTGAGACAGAGTCTCACTCTGTTGCCCGGGCTAGAGTGCCGTGGCATCAGCCTAGCTCACAGCAACCTCAAACTCCTGGGCTCAAGCAATTGCAGGGGCATTTTATAAGACAACTAGTCTAGTCTCTTCAAAAAATCAATAAGTGGG
>CAUYRT010007187.1:0-18063 GCA_963574885.1 Lepilemur ruficaudatus
TTTATAGCAGCACAATTCACAATTGCAAAGATGTGGAAACAACCCAAGTGCCCATCAATACATGAGTGGATTAATAAAATGTGGTATATGTATACCATGGAGTACTATTCAGCTATAAGAAACAATGGTGATATAGCACCTCCTGTATTTTCCAGGATAGAGCTGAAACCCATTCTACTAAGTGAAGTATCCCAAAAATGGAAAAATAAGGACCACATGTACTCACCAGCAAATTGGTTTCACTGATCAACACCTAAGTGGACATATAGGAATAACATTCATCGGGCGTAGGGCAGATGGGAGTGGGGATGAGGGGATGGATATATACATACATAACGAGTGCGATGCGCACCATCTGGGGGTGCACATGCTTGAAACTCTGACTCCGAGGTGGGGGGAAGGCAACACACGTAACCTAAACATTTGTACCTCCACGATATGCTGAAATAAAAAAAATAAAATAAAAAAAGCAAAAAGAAATACGGAAAAATGCAGAATATCCATACTTTCAGCAGGACTCCCAAAAAACGTTTTTGTGCTTTCAACCACTTATTGCTGTGAATCCGCATTCTCCTACCTAACCCAAGTCAAGATGCCCTTAAGGTTACAAATGACTGATACCCATCTAGAGGATCAACTCAAACTGTGGACCTCCGTGCTGCAACCAAATTTTCAAATGCTTTCCTACAAATAGCAGCCACAGCAAAGTCATTAAAGGTTAGTTAGCTTTAAAATTAACAAATAAAGAGTTTTCATTTTTTTGAAATTATTGATTACACAGTAGGTAGATTTTTACAAAATAACGAACTCTTTTAAGTATATCTAATTGAAGTTTCTTGAATGTGGCCTTATTTAATTACAGCTAAATGAATGTGGTCTTTGAACATGAAAATGTTCCCTACCCCTGCCTCAGCACTTATTTATAGCAATGTTTGTCATTACTTGTATGGATTAACTCTCATTCCTGAAATAGTATGTATCAAAGTTATTTGCAAATGAGCCTTTAAAAAAAAGAAGGCAGTGTGCATAGATTGTTGAATTTTATTTGTACAAAATAAAGAAGGATAAAAAGATGATGGAAACAAATCTATATGGACAATTTGCTTTGTGTTTTGCATTATGCTAGGCACTTTTAAAATGATAATTCAATAACTAATTTTTCCAACACACTTCTGAGACAGTTATTAAAAACTTCCTTTTATTACTGGAACAGCTCAAGTTCAGAGAAGTTAGCAATTTGCTTCAGGTAACAGTTGATAAGTGATAACAGTGGGATTCAAGTTGAGTCTGTCTGACTTCAGCATTTATTCCTTTCCCCTGTGCTGCATTATCTGTTATTATTTAAAGGAATGTGCAGTGCATGCTACTTTATATGGTGGGACTTTTTTATAAAGTAAAAATTATCCTGTAATTTACCTCTTGTGTAAATCTGTAGCACAAATTTAATACACGTGTAAATAGTTATAAACTCCAGCAATGGATATGAATTATAGGAGACACAAACAAATCTATAAACTACATAACTCTGTCCTTCACTCAAATTTCCATTTGAAGGCCATGTCTGGTCAGCAGTTTGAGAGACCTGCTGGAGCTTACGAACTTAGGTTCACTGCTTGGCACTGCACCTGTGTGCTACAACCTGCATGGTCCTTCCAGAAGACATGCTTCCGAAGACCCTAGAGCATTTATCTTAATATGGAGCACCTAGAAGCACTGCCCACTAGATGAAACTTGGCCTTGTCATTTTCTAGTCACTTCAAGGATCGTGTCTCTTCCAGTTAATTATTTTGGCAGATGATATCAGACTTCTACCATTTGTACACAGGAGGAAGGCATTTAGATTTTTTGTTTGCAAAGGGCCTCAACTTTAAAATTCTTCTTTTTAAGAATTTAATGAAGCTTGACATTGGTGGCCTACAGAACGATTTTACTTTCTAATGCTTTTTCTGAGTAATAACAGTACTAGAATGTCTTGTCAAAGAGTCTAATGTACTGACTCTTTGTCCTAAATATTGTCTCGGAGGAACCCAAAGTCACGTACGGCTGCTGCAGCTCTTCTACCTGATAGCAGAGGCTGCTTGTATGCTGCTAAGAATTTCATACAATGATCTCATTGATTTCAGCACCACAAGCCAATCAGTAAATAGAGATTCAAGGAGTTTAAGAAATTTACCCAAGGTCCCCTAACAGTGTATAGCGTCTTACTTTGTTTGGGCTGCTATAACATTGACATCATAAACTGGATAGCTTATAAACAACAGAAATTTATTTCTCACAGTTCTGGAGGGTGGGAAGCCAAAGATCAAGGCACCAGTAGATTCTGTGTCTGATGAGGCACCATTTCCTCGTTCATAGATGGTGACTTCTCACATGGCGGAGGGACAACCGAGCTCCCTCAGGGCTCCTTTATAAGGGCACTAAGCCCATTCATCTGGGCTCCTCTCTCATTGCCTATTCACCCCCTAAAGGCCCCATCTTTTAATATTATTGCATTGGAGATTAGGTTTCAACATATGAATTTTAGGGGGACACAAGCATTTAAACCATAGCAGATGAGATACACAGAACTTGAACTGAGACTGCTTGAGGACAAGGAATATGCTCTTACCTATGAGTGACAGAAAGCAAAGGTGCAAGGATAAAAACTCATTTCTGAGCCCAGCACTTTATACAAACCACAGGGCAACTGGTGTGCAATGGCAATGTGTTATTTCCTGGGAAACTTCTCCGGTTCAGCAGCAGCAACTCAATCACCCTTTGAAAGCAGCATAGTGGTTTTCAACCTAGCCTACTTTGCAATTATCGGAAGAGATTTTGAAAAACCCATAATACTGAGCCCCACAAATCATATCAGAACACTTAAGGGTGGGATTCAAGTATTAGATAGGGGCCTTATGGTGACCATTTCAATAAATAGGTCATTTGGAACCAGATAAGGTGACTATGATTGGACAGGTGATGATGATTTTGACAGTGTTTGGGGTGGAAGATATGGAAAAACTAGCAAGAAGTGAAAATCCCAAACAAATTCTCCCAGAGCTTTCAGGATGGAAAATTACTGGAAGCTCTATCAACCCATAGATAGACTTGTGTCATATTCACTGAAGTTCCTGTAAAGCTCTCTGTATTCTGACAAAGTAGCCAGAAAGTTTTGCAAGTTTCTATCACAGTTAAAAAATATCTGATGGATGGAGAAATGGACTAAGTGGTTTCAGTGTTCATTTGTTCATCATGAGTTCAATGGGGCATTTCAAAAACTGCTTACATTTCATAAAAACAAATTTTATGGCTAAAAACTCTTCATCAAAAATATCATGATTCTTGTTCATGGGGGTTAATTCAATAAACAAAAAAGAAATCACAATAAATGAAAGAAATCTGGGACTTTTCGAGTCAAGACAGCACCAAGGCCACCGTTAGAAATTTCTGCCATCTTATGATGTGAATCAGGTCTGGGTGAAGTGAAATCAGGACAGAATAGAAAATCACTTTAAGTTGGATGGAGCTAACTCTGGAAGCTGGAAGTCATTTTAAAATAGATTCTTGGTAAATAGTAAAATATCTGCCATTAAGATCACAAAACAGTAGTAAACCCCAAAAATGCTTTTCCCTTGAAGGCCACTATGCATGTCTTCTGGAGGATTCCATTTACGAGGCCTGGAACAAATAATACACCCTCAATAAGTCAGTGATTCCCTGCATGAATGTACATTTCTCAAACTTCACCTCAGAGGCATAGGAAGCTCATATACATCAGATAAATTCCCATTTTGTGGGAAAAGTATCAAAATGTCCCAAAGATGAATAGCCACAATGTAGTTAAGAAAAGCCATAGGCACCTCATATGAAATTGCTAGAAGCTTGTAGGAGCATTACACACAAATAGCAATATTCTGCATGTGAGCCATAAATACCCACTTCTCTATTCATTTCTATAGTGTTCATGAGCCAGATTAAAATGTTTTAGAAATCTATGTTAAACAACAACAAAAGCCTCTTACTGGCCTTTCAGGGGAAGTAAATGTATGTTTGCTATTGGTATCTGATTAAAGGTACAGAAATATTTTTAAGGACTCAGTGCTCCAAGTTCTTTGTTCAAAACATGAATGCCCTTGATGGACAAGTGAATTCATATAATAGGTCTTCTTGTAGACTTGCTCACTGGGACTCTACCTTCAGCCCAGGCAGTAACTGTTCCTCCAAATTAGACTGACACAAGTTAAAACTTTATGCACAAAAGTGTGTTGGCAGTATTGTGGAGGGCTATGCTTGTATTTTTTTCCCTAAATGAAACACTGATGCTTGGATCCGATTACCAGATATTCTGATTTAATCGTTATGGGGTGACCTGGCATTTGGACTTTTTAAAGCTTCCAAGCTGATTCTAATATGCAGGAAAAACTGGAATCCACTCTGTAAGACTGATTGGTCTCTCAATAAATGTTTGAGGTTTAATGACTGATTGAATGAATAAATAAATGAACCCTTGACATTAAGCTCTCTGAGGCAGTTTCCTCATTTTTAAAATGTACTTGCCTATCACAAGGCTAATATTAATATTAAGAAACATTATATATAAAATATCTGGAAATAGTAAGCCCTTATTCTCTTTCTCCTTTTTCTTTTTTATTTAAGAATTGTCTCCATGTGAATGGTGTAAGTTATAGAGTAATAAAACAAAAGAGATCAGAAAGTGAATACTACTTCCTGATTGAAACTTGGATAAAAAGGCAATGCTTATTTCACAATTTGAAAAGATATAGATTTTGCACTAGAGCATTATGCTCCCCATTTATGATAAAAATATTGAAAGTAGAAGGAATGATTGTCATAGAACACAGAAGGTCAATTCTAAACACTTTTAGAAGCAATATGGTATGATAGTTAAAGTTATGGGAATAGACAGCCTTGAAGACAGAGAGACTCAGGTCTTAGTACTCAGGCATCTTTCCTTGGATGTGTTACCTAACCTTATTCAACTTCAGACTTCTCATCTTCAAAATGGGAACATACCTAAGTACCTAACATTGTGAGCACTAAATGGGATTATGTACAGCATATAGAAAGTACTCAACAAATGAAGTTATTATTAAGAACAATAAAAACGTGTTTTAAAAATAGTCTTTGCGACTGGAATACACACGTAATATTCTATTTCTTAGATAGAACACTAAAAGCATAAACCATACAAGAACATGTTGATAAACAATACTTCATTAATTTTAAGAATTTCTGTTCTTCAGGAAGCATTAGTAATAGAATGAAAAGACAAAACAGTGAAAATAGTTGTAAATCACATATCTGACCAAGCCATTCCAATTCTGGGTATTTTCCAAAGAGAAATAAAAACATATATCTATACAAAGCTTGCATCTGAATGTTCATAGCTTTATTTATAATAACCAAAATGTTAAAACAATCTTACTGTCCATGAATAGGTGAATGGATAAACAAATTGTAGTAAATCCATACAGTGGAACACCACTCAGCAAAAAAATGAACTATTGGTATATACAGTACACTGTAATGTGAATAAATCTCAAAATAACGATGCTGATTGAAAGAAGCCAAACCCCCCTTCCCAAAAAAGTACATACTATATGATTCCATTGATAGAAAATTCTAAAAATTGCATACTAATCTACAGTGATGGAAAGCAGATCAGTTGCTACTGGAGATAATTTTCTCAGAGAAGTGAGACCTGATGAATTTAATGGACTCCCTAGAAAAATTTTTGAATGGAAGATCAAAGAAAAATTACAGAAGAGAAGATCTAAAAAAGTGGATAGAAAAGTGAATTAAGAAATAAATACTTATAATAGCAAGAGCTAACATACATTACTCAGTTAATATGCAACAAGCTTTGTAATAGTCACTTCGGTACATACAGTTTAGGCTGTAGCAGTGGCACAGCAGCTCAGAGTTGAGTCCCTCTCTGGTATTGTTCTCTGTCCAGGGAAGCTGCCTGTCCAAGGCTATGGCTCATTCCTGGGGAGTTACCTGCATCCAATGACTGGTCCAGGAAATGGTGCAAAGAATCACCAGCTTGCTTTGATGGAGACAACTGAAGACATCCCAGCTCCAGCACTCCCTGTGGAATCACCTGTCTCTTCCCTTGCACCTGCAAAGCAGTCCCACTTCGCCCTCTACCCAGCCCTTCCATTCCTTACAGCTGCCCTCTATCTCCCCAGGTGTTGATTCCCAGGAATTTCTCCAATCAAACTCTTGTACACAAATCTCAGAGGCTCAGAATTTCTAGGAACTGGACCCGAGACTGTTGATTATTTAATTCGCCAAACAACTCTCTGAGGTATGTTCTATTAATATCTATGTTTCACAAGTGAAGAATGGAGGTTAAAAAATTTAAGTAACTTATCCAAGATCACTAAGACAATAGCTGGAGGAGACGACAAACATGAGCCTTTTTCATGACAAACTATGAGGCCTCCTGGAGGTGATTTTATCATTAATGAATCATTAAAATCTATTCTAATATTTTTTATAGCACTTTCAGGTTGGAAGATTATATAAACACTGAAGGCATAGTTTATCTTGGTGCATGAAAATATCTCTAATAATAGCTCTGTAAGTAGAAGGTGAAATGAGATATAAATGATGATATAGATAGATGAATTAACAGCTAGTCGAATGACGTTCCCAATAAGTGTTGATTAATAGGGCCATGTAAAACTAGCCTGTATATTTTTTGAGAGCAACATATTGTTAATGACTACACAGGCCTGCCACACATTCAGCACTGATAAATGCTTGTGGAATTTAATTGAAGCCCTAGGGAGTCCCTGATAGATTGCCATCAAGCCCTATTCTTGAGCTTGTCTTGCATGATATTTATATCGGTGAATTGAATAGAGCCCACAATCATAATTATGCAATCTGCTCTAAATGTTCCATTAAAACCGTGCTGATAAATTATACATTAAAAGAAAATTCAAAGATATCTAATCCATCAATATTTATTCTAAAAGCATTTATTGAGCAGCCATTATATACTAGATCCTATACCATTCACTGAAGCCACAAAAATGATGAAAATGTTTTTGATTATGTTGTGCAAGATGACATTTAATAGATTTTATGTGAAGATTAGATTTACTTTGAAAAACAGGAATTGTGCAGTTTAGGATAGCTGGTCAAGGTGTTGGGTAACAATGAGATGATTATACATTTATGGAAAATATAAAAGTATAACATTGTTATCAAGATTATCTAAGTCAAATTTGTTAATAAGAGCACATTGTTCAGCTCAGAGGCAGAATATCCAGCTGTATTCTGACCTCGCAGATCACATCTGAATACTATATCCAATCTGAGCACCACATTAAAACCACATTTAAAAACCACAGCCAACATTTTAAAATGACACATATGTTCACAATTACTCAGATTAGAGAAACTAGAATACTCTGGTATCTGTGCTCCAAGAAAAATAAATGAGGAGACTAGGATTATTTAAGAAATGAAGGCAAAGAAAGGCCGTAATCCATCCACCAAATGTTGCTATGTCAGGGAGGATAAGCTTGCTCTTTGACACTTCAGTAAGACAGGTGTAAAGAAATTACAAGGAAGCACATTTTGGTTTAACCTATGAAAAAGCTTTGTAACACCTGCATCAATTTTGAGAGAGGGGTGTTCTCGCTCAGGATATGGTGAGTTTTTTGAAAGCAGCTGCATTCCAACAAATGGATCTTATCCCTTATTCTATTTATTTGAAAACCTCAGATTATTAACAACACCACAAGGATAACTCCTTACAATATGTGTCATGTGTCTCATAATTTAGAATGTCATTTCAAATCTTTGGGAAATATCTATATACCTTGAATTGAGGGAATTTGGATCTACTACAGACATTACTTTTGGTGTCAATTTAATGAGTTGAAACAGAAAAATCAAAATACTCTATGTGTATCATAAATGCGATTTGCACTTTTTTCTTCTTTGGCCAAAAGATAAAGTAATGTAAGACAAAAAATACTTACTTTTTAATGTTTTCCAATCAGATACTTAACAACTGTTACGAGCATTGGGTATGTTATTAAAACTGGGTAAATATATTTTCATTGTCTGTACCGTAAAGAGACTTAACATTTTTTTTCACTAAGATTCAAAGCAGAAGACCTTATCACTCTTAAAAAAAAAAAAAAAAGTAAAAACCATTCAGACCACTCATGCAGACAAGGGAGAGTCCTGACCAGTTATAGAATAATGAACTTTGTTCTGAACAATGAACTTTGTTCTGAACAATGAACTTCGTTTAAATAAAATAGTGATTTTTATAAAGTTAGCCTCTTAAAAAAAAAAACCAAACAGTGACTATTAAGGTCAAACAACAGACATTTTTCTAAGAATAGACATTAACTGTAAAGTACATTTGTTCTCAATTTGTTAAGAAGCTAATGGTTTATTCTATGCAACTATCATCTCTGAAAACATTAGTCTTTTAACAGAAATCAGACAACGTGTTATGATTCTAGGAGAAGGAGCTAATTAAAGAACAGAAAGTTGAGATTTCCACTTTGGGATATTGTGTTAGAAAAGGAGATATGGAGAAATAAAGCAGTCAATTTAAAAGTTAAAACGGGAAATAAATGAACCAATGTATGGAAGATAATTTGCAGGAAGAATTTTGATGAAATTATACAATAACTTTTAGCTTTCAGCAAATTTAAAATCATTATCAACATCCTGATAACAAGCATAAATGAAGCACCTGTTAAGTGCAAGCATTATACTGAGCACAAGGATAAAAGGAGATTTAAGAAATGCTCCCTGGCTTTATTGAGGTTAAAGTTGCACAATAGGGATCAGGTTCATCCTAAGCCTTACAATTAATGGATGATGGCTTCCTGGAGTGCTTATATCGTAAAGGACTCTGATCCGATGCCAAAGCTTCACAGGAAAGGGGTCCATTTTCATTTATTGAGGCTTGCCATTGGCATGGGAGAGGATGGATAGACAGCATGTGCAAAGGTAAAAGCACAGGCTCTGGAGCCAGAAAGCCTGGCATAAGAAAAAATAAGTATTCTACCACCTACTAATAATTAAACACCTCTTCATGTTTGTACATAGAGAGCGAGAGATAAAGAGAAACATATTACAATGTGTGTGAATGCACAGATGGATGATAGATCAAACACAGACAGATTAGATTATTCTGTGCCAAAATACTAAGGGAAGAGTTCACTGAAAAAACGGAAACTAACCTGCTCTATAAGAAAGGCTAGAAACTAAATAAGTGAAATGGAAGTTGCAAACAAGGGCTAGGCGGAGCCCTAGCAGTAGCTAGGCTATTCCAGAGCAAAGCTGGGCTGTCAGTGGTTTTTACTTTTAAAACCTGTTTGGGTAAAGTAGAATTTTCTTAAAAGAGCCATGGAGAAGAAAGAATGCAAGGACAAGGACCATTTTAAGGAATAACATATTTTCTTGAACCAGGAAGTGTTGTATTTTAGAAAGAGTGGCTCTCAAAAAATATGTAGGAGACCTACTAGAAGCTTAAGGAAAATAGCAGTCACCTAAATAGAATTCCTGCACAGATCCTCCAAAAGTCTACACAGAACAACAAAACAGTATGTTTTGACAAAGTAGGAGGAATGTGAGTTTAAAAATGGGAGAAGGAGAAGGAGAGGGGTAGCCTGGACCTGGCACTACAGAGCTTTCTATTTCTTCAAACCTCATTTGAAAATCGGCAACTTAATGGGTTACTCCTGGCAAATGGGTCTCAACAGCACACCCAGATACAGCATGTGTTGTGCAATTAGGAATTATTAGCTGTTGGCTCTGTGTTGACACTAATCTTTAAAGACTCAAAATTCCACAGTGGTTTATCAGTCAGAGTGGGGAATTTCAGAGATCGGATGTATTTGGAGTCTTGCAAAACAAAAATTCATCTTACAATGAATCCAGTGGACCTGAGGGACCATTCTGAGCTTCTATTATTTGGAAAAGCACACTACTCAACTATCCAAATCTCCATAGTGCGTGTCTGGGGTTGGGGTGGTTTATAGTAGAAATGGCCAAGGACAACTGCCTGTCCTAGGATTAGAAAAGTAATAATAATATGAATTTCTGGAGGAATTCCCAAGATTAATGCCAAAGCAAAGAACTTAAAGATGCATGAATGTTAATTCTGAGTGTATCCCTGAATAACTCAACTGTTTGGCTAATACAGGGGTTTAGTGGATCTTGGAGGGTGACAATAGGTTATCATAAACTTAATTAGAGAAGGGTGTCAATCACAGCTTTCATTGCAAATATGGTATCTTTAGTGGCGCAAATTATTGGAGCCCCTTGCACCTGATATACATTTATGTACCTATTGAGATAGTGAATGCTTTTTACTCAATCTCAATCAATAAAGACAATCAGAAGAAGGTGATCGATGAACTTTATCTGCCAGGAGCAGTAGTATACCCTCTGTCTTATCACAGGGTTATTTATGTTCTCCTCATTTCTATCCTAATATAGTCTGTAGAGACCTCTCGAATCCCAGAAAATATGATGCTAGTATTTTAATATGATTGCATTATGCTAAGAAGACCTGGGGAAATAGTATTCTGTTAGTAAGATTTAGTAAGACATACGCATGTCGGTATAGGAGTCAGGGGCCTGCCCTATCAATAAAATTTCTAGAGTTCGATGTTCTAAAACATGTCAAAATATCCTCTGTGAAAGACAAGTAGAGATAACATTTTTAGCGTGGCTAAGCATGTTGAATATAAAAGATTAACTCCAAAATTCCTATCTCACTAAACTTTTGAATATCTTTCTTTATGGAAGAAGTCAGCAAACTTTTTCTATAAAAGGCCAGGTAGCAAATATTTTATACTTGTGCACCATAGTCTCTCTTAACCCTGCCATTGTAGTGCAAAACAGCCATGGACAACAAGTCACGCGTGGAGTGCCTGTGTCCCACTGAAACCTTATTGGCAGGTAGCAGGCTGTATTTGGCCTAGGGGCCATGGATTGTTGAACCTTTTTTATGGTATGCAAGGAAGTTTCAGCACCCCTAACTTACTGACTGTAGAATCTAGGTTTACATTAACCAGCCCCACTCACTGGGAGAAATAGATGCCAACTCAATAGCAGCCTGGGTGATACAGTCCTTGGAAACCATTCTCCCTGGTCTCAGCTGATGGGGTGACTATCAAAAAATGTAAAGATCACATTTTAATAGTTAATACTTTTACAAGGATGCATTATTACACCTCAAAAATGTTTAATGTATAATGTTCTTATAGAGTGAGAGCGTGTGCACACACGTACAGAGACACACACTGTGCTATTCATATTAAACATTGGGGAATATACTTCCATGACATTTTCTCAAAATTTCAATGCTTCCTGCTTTATAGCTAGATGAACATTTTTTGTGAACTTTTCTTCCTGAGATGACACTGTAAAATTTGCTGCTGCTTTGGAAAAGCAGTAATGATTTCTCTTCAATTTCACAGATCTCAACATGCAATTTCTATAATCCCTCTTGCACTCACTACCCTATAAATGAAACTTTCCTCTATAAACTCATATGTAAATGTTAATGATTAAACAATTACATTGAATGCGTGTAAGTTCATTATGTTCCCTTTGTTATCTTGCTCACCGGTGTTGGCCGTATTAAATTATAAGTGTAGATTACACGTGAAGCTCACGTATCTGTGTAGCACATTGAATACAGATGCTACTTCGTGCAATGCTGAGAAAGATTATCCCAGCACAGGCCTATGTGATTGTGATTTTCTGTGGCACAGACCTCTTGACATGACAAAAGGAGACTACAGGGTCATCACTCAAGCTCTAGACAGACCTTACAATACTTCAATCATTCCCAGACAGGTAACAAATTCCTTTCCCTATTTCTGCTAAGGAATATTTGTGGGTTGCTTATTGCTTCTGTTTTAAAGGCAACTGATTTTTTCTAATGCACCCCTTGTCATCATTACTGTCTGAGTAATGTGAATGAACCCTCATTATTATAAATTATTTTGTTTTCACTTTAATGATTTGTTTTTCCAAATAAGTATTGAGAGTCAGGAATCCTTAATTTTTGTCCCTGCTCTTCCATTTACTGTCTATGTGACTTCAGGCAAGCTGCTTCCCCTCCCCAGGCCTTGCTTTCCATCTCTAAAAAGGATAGATTGTTGCAAATGTCCAAGTTATAATACTTCCTAAATTCATGAAATCCCTTCACTGGTATTAAACTACTTGGTCTTTCCTGCAAAGCTTAACATGTCTGTGCATAAAGTAAGAAGAATTGTTTAAAGTTGTGATTAACTTAATCCCTGTTTTATTTTATTTGGTTTTCCTACTCAGAGATATTTCATTTAGACCCTGCATTGCATCCTGTTTTTAAAAAATAATACAAGGATCTATTTGATAATGCTGGCCACTTCATCCTCTTGTGCGTCTTTGATGTTCATGACATTCTGCTACATCTCCACCCATCCCTCGTTTTTAAGTCCTCTTTTCTGGCTCCTCATCTAGCCTTCCCCTCAGTGCCGGTATTCCTCAGAGCTCTGGCCTAGATTTTCTCTTGAATTCACTGTATGCAGTCCTCCTGGGCAGGCCGATGTGCACACATGACTTGGAGTGCCATCTGTACACGGTGACTGTGTCCCTGTCCCGTCTCTCTCCAGAGCTGCACCCCTCCTGTGCCGGTGCCTACGTAACACGTCCAAGCACTTGTGCTGCAAGCACCCCAACTGCTGTGTATCTAACGCTCCACTCATATCACTTCCCCAACGTTCTGCTCCTCTGTTTTGCCTGTTCTTACTAATCACCATCATTCATCCAATCGCTCAAGCCAAAAATCCTGGAAGTCATCTATAAATCTTCCCATTCTCCATTCCTATATCCAATGAATATCTTGAAAAGTGTGACAGTGTGAGAGGGTAAAAGTTAAACAGGTCTTTTTGTGGGTGTGTGCAGCCTACCAGGCCCCTGTGGACAAAACCCCATCCCAAATAGAATGCAAAGGTTTGGTCCAGATGAGAACAAGTCCATGAATTCACTTTATAAAGGCAGAACTAACATTTAAACAGTATATTCTCCTCTGGATTTGAAATTTAGCTCCAGGCTAAAATTAGTAAAATCTTCCAAGTGAATTCTCATCCTGCTAATTGGCCACATTTTCTTTCATTAGTTAAAGATGGAAATCACTCCAGTCCAACTCATAAATAAAAACTCTCCTTTACTGAGGTTAAAATAACATAGGTTTTAGTCTAACTCTTGTTGTTTGAAAGAAACAATCTAGAAGGGTGTCCTATGAGATTAAGGTTTATGATAAAAAAATTGTGGAAAAAACTCTACTTCCTGTTATTGTATGAGTTCCCTTTAGACATATGAGGCTGATGATTTGCTAATTCCACTAATCTACTCTGTGTCCTACGACTGAAAAGGTAAAACAATACAAACAAAGCTTTGGACCATGGCACAGTCTCATTTTACCTTGCTTGAAGTTTTATCTTCCTTCTCCTGTAAGTCAAAGGACCTCATCAGAAAAATATTGACAGTAGTCTCTTCCTTAGCTGCAGTTTCAGTTACTCACTGTCAACTGTGGTCTGGAAATATTAAATGAAAAACTGAGAAATAATGCGCGAGTTTTAAATCGTGCGCTGTTCTGAGTATCGTGATAAATCTTGCGCCTTCCTGCCCCATTGTGCCTGGGACGTGAATTGTCCCTTTGTCCAACACACCCACCGCGTGTGCCCTACCAGCCCATCCGTCATTTAGCAGCCGTCTGAAATCAGATCGGCTGTTGCGATATCACAGTGCTTGTGTTTGACTTAATCGTTCTGTTATATTATTAGTTATTGCTGTTAATCTCTTCCTGCACCTAATTTATAAACTCAGCTTTATCGTAGGTTATGCACATAGAAAAAGAACATTGTCTACTTAGGATTCGGGGCTATCCTTGGTTTTAGACGTCCACTGTGGGTCTTAGAATGCATCCCCCAGCAGATAAGGGGTGACTTCTATACACAGGAACATGTGTGAAAGTGCTTCTCGGTATACAAATTGCAACCACAATGAAGAGGATTTAAAATTTATTTTTATTTTTCACAAAGTGTTTACTATGTGTCAGTGCTAGACACTCTTTAAGTACTTGATAAATACTAATTTATTTAATCCTCAAAATGAGCCTAAAAAACAGATGCTTATAAAATCTGTGAAATGGAATAGAGCCCATTTTGGAGATTAAGACATCAATTATCAGAGAAGTAAACTGCCTAATATCACATAGCCAATAAGTAGTTCAGAGGGGTTCAAGCCCTGGCTGTCTAGTTATAGAGTATTTGGGCTTAATCACCACACCAGAATCACAACATTGCTTAACCTGACTTCAATCAGATTTCAAACTCAAACAGCACATGCTACATTTTGGGGGAAGTTTTCAAGATATTCAATATGTTTTATGTGAATTTTTTTGATATATAATGAAGGACTATAAAAATCTCCACAATCTGTATGCAAATCTCCTTTCTAGTAGACGCAGGAGAAATGGTTTCCCTGCTATCCAACTGTCTGTCAGAAATTAGTCGCTAGAAGATATACTTCTGTCTTAAATTTAACTCCAGCAAGATCAAGGTCATATTCAAAGATGAGAAGGTTATTTGGAAGTGGCTCAGGACATAACAGCAGTCGACATGAAACGTAGTAGAGGTTTCTGAAAAGACTCACAAAAGAAGAGAAATGTTGTCCTAAAAAATAGAAAGTTTTGGAAATGCAGAACACATGCATTAACAATTCATAAATAAGCCTGTAGCACCCTGTGAAACTCTCATAGGCAGAACCTTGCCAGGTGGTTTTAAATGAATTTGGGGAATATTTTATAACTATCAGGTGTGTTTGGATGTTCTGTGAAAGACATCCACCCAGGAGCATTCACATGAAGGCAATTATTTCAACATATGTTCTTAATGCTGACATATACCCTATGCCCCAAGTCAAATGAATCTTAGGGACAATGTTGCAGTTTTGAACATTATTTCTGATTCTTAAATAGTTATTTTTTATTTCTCTATCCTGCTGTAGAAGAGCTAGGGTACAAACTAAAAACGTAAAATTGCATGGCTTTTATTTGCTATGTATTTCTTGTACAGTAAGAAGAAATTTTAGCCAACATTTTTGCTAAACAAACAGCTAAACTTGACACTTCAAATGTATCTCATCTCTACCAAATAAATTTTAAGGAGTCAAATTTAGCTCATTCAGATCCTTATTGAGGATATCTTGTGAAATCATCTTATGACGATGGGTAAGGCCAACCTCATTTAATCGGAGGCCTATTATCACCTCTTAAATGCCACTAGTGTAATTCCTGTAACTGCACCACCACGTGGTGGGTGGCTCCTTGCTTTATGCAGAAAAGGCTAGACAATTTGTTTTTCCATATACACGAGAGCCTCAGGGTAGTGGTGCAAGCTCACCATTGAGTCAGCATTGCCTGTTTTACATAATATAATAATAATATTACCAAATTAATAAACTTAATAGGATTCAACTAAACTCAGAGATAAATTTAACTTAGAAATACCTCTGTAGAGAGTTTTAAAATATACACTTAATTTTAATTAAATATTCTTGACCATTAAGAATTTATATAATCATTAAACAAGCCTATACTCAGTAACTGTGCTGATTACTTATTCATACTTCTTTTACAGAACTGATCACTTACACTGTGATAACTCTGAAAGTAAGCGCTTAGATCGTCTAATCTTACATTTCCTTAACAGTCCGTATGTGAATGCTTGGCATGCAGTAGACTCTTAATACATGTATATGTTTGTTCAATCTAGAATTGATTAAGTGTGTGATACAGACCTGACCCACTTTAAAAGTATAGGACTACTGAAGTGGTTCTGTCTTCAAAAAGCTAATACAGGATATTGAGGTAGTGTAAATATATTTTCTGCAGGACTGTGCATAAAATCCTGGGAAAGTCCATAGAAGGTACATCTACCTAAGACGGAAGAACAGGCAGTACCTTGAAGTACTTCCATTATACAGGCAATAGGATGATGAAGAGAGAGCAGTACGTGCAAAGTTACTGAAGCGTGCAAGAGAACAATGGTCAAGGTTCTATGTGAATTAAGAGCTAAGGGATACAGTGTACCAGGATGGTAAGAATTGGGAATAGACTGACAAAAGAGTCATGGTAAAAGACTGGAGCAGAAGATCCAGAAAAATTCTGAACAATGTTGCAGAGTTTGATTTTATCAGGAAGGCTAAGAGAGCTAGCTGAAAGCCATTAAGTAGTGAAGCGACAGGATTCATTGGATTTTGGAAATAACTTCTCAACAACAATGTGTAGATTAAATGGAAGAAGATTGGAGGATGCTACAGTGACTCGGAAAAAAAGCAACCGTGGCCTAAATTAAAGCAGTGGCAGTAGAAAAGGGGGAAAAAAATCCTAAAAGGTACTGTGGAGATGAAATATATAAGACATCAAACTGGTTATGAAAACAGAGAGAAAATGGAAGAGCCAGTTACGACTCCTAAGATTCTGACCTGGTCATCTGTGTGATTCTGGTGCCATTCACCATGATAAAGGATGTGGAAGGAACAGTAAATTTAGTTGGAAAAGGCAAAAAGCAAGCACTGATGATATCTGAATGTGCTGAGTTCAGTTGCAGCTTTGTAACATTTGGAAAGCGGGGGACAAAATAGAACAGTGGTTAAGAGCAGACTTTCTGTAAAAGGTGCTTACAACAGTGCTTGTCCCCTAGGAGTATTATGAGTGATAAACGTACAAACGGCTCATAAGACGGGGCCTGCCTGATAGGTAAATGTTGTCTAATAATATTATTCATCATTACTATCTTTATCCAATTGGAGGCACCCAAACATTTTTAAATGGGTGCTGAACCTCAGTAGAGAAATACAAGCCAGAGAAAGAAACCCGGAATCATCCTCACGTTGGGCAGTGTTGCTCAACCCTGCTGTTGTACAGAATCATCCGGGAGCATCTGAACATGCCCGGACCTGGGCTCTTCCCCCGGTGATCCCGATGGACAGCCAGGCATGAAAGTGCAGGTAGGTAGCGGGAGAAGATGGAAGCTGCACTGGATGAGAGCCCCCAGGAAGAGTGGGTGGAATGAGAAGAGATTGTAACATCCAAGGTTTCCAGACCAAAATCATCTTTCCAACAAGACCAGCCCTTCTCTAGAATCTGTGGTTTTTATTTGTCATAATGGGACTATGGACCCACGTGAACCATGATATCATGGAAAAAAATAACGATCCTGAAGTGTCTTGTTTTGTCCTGCCTGTGATGAGTCACGGGGGACTGGGGGACGCCGTGGAGAAGCCAGACACTACACCCACCGTCAGTCATGCTGTGGCAGAATGCAAGCAGGCCGTGAGGATGCTGGGGCTGGGGAACGTTCAGGGTGTGATTATTCTGCGGGGCGAGAGCTGTCCCTGGGCGTGTGGAAACACGCTGAGCTGTAGCAGCACCGTCAAGCTGTGCCAGCAGTGGTGGGTGAGGCTCCAGCCTCAAAATAGTGCTTTTGAGTCCTGGGCTTACAGGCACATGGGTGGAGGAATGAGGGACACTCCTTAGGACGTGAGAATAGCAGGGCGCCCTCCTCACATCTGAAGAACCATGTTGTCTTCAGGCAAAAAGGAAGCTATTCCAACAGCCTCTCTTGACCTGGCCCTCCAGGTGCCCCACAGGAAAATGACAGATCTGCACTTCTCAAAAAGCAGTGCCCACACCTACAGATCAGGTCTGCGGTGGCACGGGGCCACCAGACTGAGCATCTCTTGATTTCCCTTCCCTTTATGCAAGTAGGTGAAATCACAGGTCATCCGTGGCAGCACCACCTTCGGAGGGCAGAGACCGTCCTCCTGTGTTGTAGGAAGTGCACCACGCTTCTGGACCACATCTTTTCAACAGAAACACCCAGTGGAAAGTCACTGATTCACAAAGGCTGCGGTCTCTTTGTGCAGCTTCATATAACTCTGCCTTGATCTGTTATATGTAGAAGAAACAAGGATCGACCTAGGCAGGACTAAAAATTGGTCTAAACTCAAAACCAG